>JAODUH010024937.1:0-24216 GCA_027564835.1 Typhlichthys subterraneus
AGAGAGAGAGAGAGAGAGAGAGAGAGAGAGAGAGAGAGAGAGAGAGAGACCCTTTGAACACTATCAAGCCTAAAACAAAGACCCAAACAACAGAGAACTACGCCTTCAGTACTGTGAGACATTATAATCATACCAACGTACTCTCAGAATCAAGAAAGCACAGTACAACAGAAAGCGCCCGACACTAACTGAGGAGGCCATAAATAAAAGTCACTTCTGGAGAAAGACAGACATTGAGAGAGAGAGAGAGAGAGAGAGAGAGAGAGAGAGAGATACGGACATCGAGAAACAGAGAGAGAGATGGAGAGAGACAATTGGCTATCTCCCCTGCTTTATGCGTACAGACTCACTGCAGCCGCATGTCTTCCTGGTAGGCTGACAAAGAGGCTGAATAATGTATCTATCTATCTGTGTGTCTGTGTATGTGAGCAGGAGGAGGCCGCTAGCTTGTTACGGGCTCATTACAGGTGGGGCTGATGGGGGACGGTGCCTTTGCCTCCTCCCTCCCTCCCCTCCCTGCTGTAGGGCAAAGAGAAAGGGAGAAAGGGGTCTCTCCCCCCTCCCCGGCACCAAAATGGAAACGGACAGGCTTGCTGAAGTAATTGCTCCCAGCACTATTTTCTTTGGCAGGAAATACTGTTATCGACAAATAGGGGATTCAATAAGTGGTGGGAGATGAGGCTCTGGGCTGTGGTCAAAAGGCTGGGCTCTGTCCTTTACTGCCGGGGCTGACGCGTCCTATCACGCACGCACACACGCACACACGCACGCACGCACGCACGCACGCACACGCACGCCCAGTTTCCTTCCATTTGTCCTTTACACATTTGCCCTCTCTCCCATTTTTTTCTTTCTGTCCTTTATGCCTGGTGTCCTCTTTCACGATCACTTGTTACTGCTGCGCGCACACACACACACACACACACACACACACACACACACATCGCCCCTCCAAACCCCTTTGTCTCCTGGGTGTATTTCCAGCCATCCTCCACTGTTGACCACTTCTCCCAGGCCGGAGGGGAAAGCTCTATTAGCCGGTGCCCCTCTGGCCTGGCACGGCGCTGGTGTCGTGCTGATATCGTCCCACAGGACCCTGTTGATATGGGCACGGGTCATTAAGCAGCAGTTTATGGTCGGTGTGTTGGGTTTCCAGAGGCAGAGGTCAGAGCACACAGTGAAACCAGAGCTGGCCTCTTCTGGACATAGTGGTGCGTCTGATGGGAACTGCTGGCGGGAGAGGAGATAAATAAAATGATCTGCCTCTCGCTCTACCACCTTTACACTATGTATTATTTAGGTGGCGTTGAAATAATGCCCCCGCACGTACTGTCCAACAAGATACCTCAAGTTAACGCATTCTGCTGGATATTCTGTTGTGCTGCTTATTTATATGTCCGTGGTGTCTCTCTGTTCCACCTACATAGAATAAAAAGAACACACACACTTGCCCGCCAGCGTGCACACTGCACACACACACACGCACACACACGCACACACACACACACACACACAAATGAAAGACATACATTTTTTTCAGTTGGTTATACTGATTTGATTTAAATATCAAATGTATTAATACACATAGGGGCTTAACATGCACAGTTCTGTAAACAGTGTAAATATAATGATTTAGAAATAGTTATAAATATAGAGTAGGCTACAGTAAAAAAAAAAAAAAAAACATAGCTAGATTGATATTATCACAATCTATTGTTTTTCCAAAAAAAAGTATGGTTTGTTCTGGATGTCTCCCAAGAAGAAATACATTCTGTCCTTTCATGAAAAGTCACGGCCCATTTGCCGGAATCCATTGGTAAAGTACAAGGCTGAAGGCCCCACAGAGAAAGAGAGCTCCGGATTGAGAGATGATAGGTGACAAATATAGGGTGTAATGAAAAGGCTTCTTGCTTCTCCCTGTGACCTGCTAAGTGCTACCAGCCAGCTAAGAGCTAGGCCAATAACACTGCTCACACTACACTTGTGTTGTAACAGAGAGATGAATAAATGACACCATTGTCAGAAGTGATCAGCCAAAGTCACAGGGTAAAGACGGAGAGGCTGTTAAAGGAAGCCACCGTGATGAGAGTGTATGGGCCTTTTAATTACGTGCACGCGGAGGAATGTGACTCCAGACGTGTGTGTGTGTATCTGCGTGTGAATGACATGTTGAGTTATTGTTTATGAGCGTTGCTGGCATTTACAAACTTTATCTCATCGCAAAAAGTCACTTTTTCTCCTGGCTGTATGTGTTCAGAATTCTGACCGGACAATAAAAGTCAATTGTGCTCCTGCTTCGGAAGAGGCACGCAACACTTGATTTTGTATGGACTCCCTCTCCCCTGCAGACGGGGGGAGATGATTTTTAGATGCATTGTTCTAGTGAACTCATCAGACTGTAAGCGCAGATGCAACCAAGACAACACACACATCACCTGGCGTTTGCCGTGCTTTCTACAACAAGAAGCAAGCAGATTCTCTCACTTGGTCTTTGCATTGCAGGAGAGCATATAAACAAGCTACATTATTGCTTCACACACCACCTATTAGTGCAGCTCACTTGGTGGGGATCCAACCATGTATTGGGATAAACACATTGAAGATAATTTTACCCAGTTATGTGGCCCTGGCATACCTGCTACTGCCTCTGTAGCCAATTTCATTTTGGTTGGAAACAGTAAATCAACACCAGTGACATCAAGTTACAGTAATTCTATGGCGTTTTCTGCAGACAAACTAAATGCATTAGGACACATATTCCACTTGTGTTTTATGACATTCTTTAAATGCAGTACAATCTCAATGAAAACAGTCACTTTTATTCACTTAGCTATTTGCTGATAAACAAGTTGCAAGTTTTCAGTGTGAAACAAATGTAGCTTTAGTTATTACATACTGTGTTTTGCTGTTGCTTAGACAAGTGGTTTGCAATGCAGAGCTATTATTAAAATTATGAATTTTATAAATATGTGCAAAGGTAATGCAATATGTGATGATGGAATCTCTTTCCAGATTGGAAGTCTTAAGATGCCCATGCACATTCCAAAGCATATAACTACAGATGTGTGATCTAAACATTGAGTGTGTGTGGATCAGACACCTTCTCCCGTGCAATGGAAGGATGTGTGTTTGCTTTCTGCGGTGCATCTCTGTGTAAGCGTCATTGCAATGACATGTTCCTACAGCTTCCTTCTGGAGATTGATTATTCCCTGGAATCCATTTACCACAAGCATGAGTTGTTGACGTGCACGTAGAGGACATGCTTGGCAGCCATCCTTGGTGAAACTCACTTTTTGGGAAGGACATGTACGCTTAGACCGGGCTGATTGAACTACAACAACAACAGAATAACAATTATACTTTATTTCGAACAACCTTTGTCTGACATTTGGCATGCCGTGCTCCGGTTAAGTTTACTTTGTCAGCAACACTCTTGACAGTTGTGTGTTGGGGATCAAATGATGAACATGCAAGAAGAACACTGTTGGTTTCTTGGCCAATAACATCGTATATAGGCTACATTATAGATGGGTGCAAGCTAACAGCTATTGTCGTTTTTCTTTTCTTGCAGGGCGGCCTGAGGAACAGTAAGCATGAGTGTACACTGTCATCACAGGAGTATGTTCATGAGCTCCGCTCCGGTATCGCGGAGGACAAGCTGCTTAACTGTCTGGAGTCTCTCAGAGTGTCTCTCACCAGTAACCCTGTCAGGTCAGTATCCCCGAGCCTTTTATCACCTTGACAACTCAACGTCACACCGGCACCTCTGTGAGATAACCTAATTACCGCTTGTGTTATTTTTCAATAACTAGGTAGTTTTACTGCACCACAAAAACAGATTAAGCTTTTCTGTTCTGAGCGGTCCTGTTATTGCATGTTGGCCACACAGTTTATACCCAAAGCAGATAAAAGACCAATGCTTCTTTTACAAAAAGTAATTTGCAGAAATTCTTTCAACCTCATCTGGTTTGCACTCAGGTGCCATTTGCCCGTCAATATTCAACATTTAATCACATCATACTTCTATAACTTCATTCCACTTGGCATTGAGCAAGCCCAGGACAGCTCACAAGATGAAATTGCACTCCATTAAGATGTGTGAAACACTTTGCTTTGAAATTAGCCTCCTCTATCATCAATACAGTTCCTTAGAATTTAGTGGCACGTCAAACCTTTGTTTTAGTTTTTAAAGGGAAATAATAGATTCTTCTTTGCAAACTTATTTTCAGAAAGTTCCTCTAGATGTCATCCATTTTATAGAGCCAGAGCCAGTAGCTGATGGACACTATCTGTTACTAATTGGGTGGATGACAGGAGACCTCATAGGACCTGTTTCATGTGGAGTGATCGGGTTGGCTAAACAAGAATAGCCGGAGCACCGGCTGTTAAGCAAGCATAGCCAATGGCGAAGCCGGCCATACGAGTCCGAGCTTCCAGTCACCGGCGGCGCGGCTGTCATAGCACACCACTCTATCTATTAGGCTCTAATAGATAGGAAGTCCGGTTTTCCACATCAGAAAGCGAGCCTTTCTCTGAGGCATTAATAAGCACATTGCTCTTGCACAGAGATCAACCATGTGCCATGTGTACCACTTGCCCCTGACATGTCCGCTCTATTAGCGGCGGGTCGCCACAATGCTCTCTGTTCTCTTATTTACAACCCAGTACTTAGCACTGTACTTAACACAATTCCATATTAATCAGCTTTAGATAAGCCCTTCACTCACATCTTATGAAGCTAGTACTGGCTTGGGACATCATGTCTCTGCTCCTTATAGCAAACTTCTCTGCTTTCTCTCCTATAAATGGGATCTTCAAATTTAATTTGGTCCAAGTAGTGTAAAGGAACCCTTTCGTGACAGCACATCCTCTCAATTATTTACTAGCCTACTGGTGGGGAGATGATACTTAATGTGAATATAAAGTGGTCATTTCATGAATGGCAGAAAATTATTCCATGTCAAGCCTTGGCGTAAAGAACACATCTGCCAGCACTGCTTTAACAGAGCCATCATTTGATCTTTATGGGGCTATGAACATTATTCCATTATTCTCAGGGAGAAATATATATATATATACTATATCACTATAAAGATAATACAAACAAAACAAGAACAGAGAGACATAAATCATGTCCTGGCCAACATAAAGATGCATACATAATACATAGATAAGTCATATGTAAACTCCCCTCTAGTGATTTATTTTTTTGGGTTATGATGTCAGTATGCAGTTAGCTGTAGGGAAGTTAGCTTTTCCATTCAGAAAGGCCAACTGATGCCAAGGGGACGCAAAGGAGGCAAGGCCTGCTCTCTGTGTGTTTTCAAATGGCTGAACCTTTGACCACAGATGAAGGGAGCAACAGCCTGTAGAGCAATATAGCCTCCTTTATAAGGCCATATCCAAACGGGGAGTGCCTTTATTATGCGTCTGCCCGGGAACATATAAAGAGCGACCCCCACCACATTATAATAAGAGGTGTGAACCCCTGATTATCTTTACACAGTTTACATAGTATGTTTTATTGCATTTGCCCAGTTGTCATGCACATACAGTAGCCCTTTATCATATTACATACCCACAATCAGTAGGAGAAATGACGCATGGAATGTTTTAAATTTAGTTTAGTAACTCCTGTAAAATGAAATACCTTATATTGTAAAACTTGTGAAACTTGTGAAAGTAGTTTATTAAATACATCAAAATATAATAAACTGTAATATATTTATATATTACATTATATTATACAGTATATATAATTTACATACTATATACTGAATGGAGGATGCAAACAAACCATGTTGCCTATAGGGTCAATAATTGTTTTTTCCAGTTGTGTTAACTATTGCCTTCTAGACAACTCTCTCATTTCATCTTGCACTGTGGATCATTTAAGCATTTAAACATTATTGCCATAATTAATTCTACTGTATGATCCAAAGGTTGTTTGTTTTCAATTTTTTACTTCACATGCAATATAGATTTTTCACCATACACGCCAACTTTGCTTCAATGCCTTAATCTCTACAACAACACCCATAATAATATATATTACTGTGTGTGTGTGTGTATATATACATATACATACACATACACACACACACAGTAATATATAATTATGTTCTAAAATTAGAGCTATACATTTAGTGTAATGTTTTAAAATTGCCATAGACAAGTTAGCTATCAGTGAGTGAAATGTTCTTGGAATATCTCTTTATAAAATATAAAGCTGAGATTTTAACTGGATTTTATGGGAATTCACTCCCCTTTGCTGCCAGCCTCAAGCCATTCAATTAAGTAGGGTATGGCACTTCCACCTTGTAGTCATTTTCATATTTAAATGTTGTATATTGAATACACACACAGACAGTTTTATCTACTTGCTTTACAATGGCAGAACAACAGGCTCCAGAGGGATAGAGCAGTGGAAGAGAAGGTTTTTGGGTTGTTGATTTTCAAAAACTGCTTATTCTTTGTTTAGATTGTTAGCTCTCATTAGAACAGTCAAAACCTACATACAGTAGCTTTAAGCAGTGTTGGCTAACTTAACTAAAATGGCTGCCTCACCATAAAAGAGTTGTGGTTGACAGCAAATTCCTAGCGTTGCTATTGTGATGTTCAGGCAACCGGCTAATTTCCTCCCAAAGGGCTGCGTTTGTCTAATGGTTTAATTGGCTGGGCTGCACACCTGGTGGCCACATGACCATTGTTGGGGGAAGGGGTGTGTGGGGGCTACTTATCTCCCAGGCTTTCCCACACAGGTGTGTGGCATGCAGCCTTTGCAGATCCACCCTGCAGATGGCATTGCCCGGAGCCTCCACTGACTCCACTGCTCACAGAATTCTTCTCCTCAGATTAGTTTTTATTTATTTTTTGATTTTTATTTTGCTTCCTTTTTCTCTAAACAACAAAAAAAAAAAACAGAAAACAAATACAAATTCCCCAAGCCAATTATTTATCATTGCCGTCACCCATTTTAATTCAGCTGTTTTGGCCATTGACTCATTAATTTAGATGTGTCTGACTGACTTGCCAATTGCAGAGAGTCACATTTTATTAACACTGACTTTAAGTCATTTGCCAACTTAGATATAATTACAGCCTTTTTATTTTCTCATTTGGGATGAGTTGAGATGAGTGAAAACCTGTTATATTTTATATCACCAACTTAATATTTATATCACAATTGCTGCCACTAATACAGTAACTTCATATAAAATATTTTGTATTTAGCCAGGATCTTTTTCTTCAGATCCAGGTGGGGGATTTTCAAATACAGGTACTTAATTGCTCTGGGCATCCACTGAACTGCCCACCTTGACAAGGGCCGGGCCGGGATGCTTCTGAATGCAGGCTTCAGCAATATCAGCATTGTCTCGCGGGGCTAATATATTCCCACCTCATCCCACAAATACCTTCACAATAAGACAAAAAGGGGGTTGTTTTACCTTTATGGGAACCCACACTCATATTCAGGAATATATGGCTTCTGTCTTGCCATGTTAATCCCTCAGTATTACACTATGACTCTCTCAAATCCCAGCAGTGACACCCATATTGGATCTGCACTGCCCTAGATCCCTGAGCCATATTTAAGTCAAATTGAAGTAGGCTCCTCACTTTTTATTATGTGAAGTCTTTATGGTGTGACTGATGTATGTTCTCAGGGGCATTGTCTTGCTGACACCAGCAGGTGTTTGTTGTTGTTGCATGCATGCATTGTGTATATATGGTTGCTCTGCCATTCAGGGTGTCGTCACCTGCGTTCTAACACGTGTGTTTGTGCCTGTAAGCTTCCCTGAGCAAGGGTGCCTACAGCACCTGCTTCATCATTAGTCCTCATATATCCATAGTGAAATATGTGATGACTCTTTTATGCAATATGTGATTGGTTTGCATTGTTTTGTCTTAGCAATGTTAGCATGACATTTCTTAGCACAGTCTTTGGGTAGTATCACCATATTACACTACATCCTTTTCGCCTTTGTTCTAATGTTGGTCTCCTGTGTCCAGTGTGGGCACAACAGCCAATTAACCCGAGCACAAAAGACCACATCCATCAACGCCCACGGCGTATTCAGTGGCCAGGATTATTGTTATTGCTTGAACGAATACAAACATCTAAGCATCTTGCTTGTATGTTTGTACTTTTTTTTATTGTATTTTTTTATATTTTTTTTTAACAGCGTGAATATCAGTTATAGGGCAAGTGCTCTGCGTGGCTCGCACAACATGTTGATGGTGCCAGGGCCAGAACGGCTAACCTCCATTACAGCTGGATGTGGTGTTGTAAAGAGGAGTCAACGCAGCAGAGCTGATGAATGATTCTCCAGTTAGGAGTTAGGAGGAGACTTAACGGGGAAACAGTTCATATGCTCTCATTCCTGATGCGCTATAGAAATGTCTTTCTCTCTGCTGTGAATCATCCGTAAATGATCTTCGACATCTGCATACACGCCCTGAGTCTACGCGGCTCTCTCCCGAGCTAAACCAAAGCCATACATCATCAGCCTGATTGTGTGAAAGGTTGTGTTAGCAACTCATGACCGTAGCCCTTAGAGTGGAAAGGCTTCCTGTGTCTTTTGGTCAGTATGTCATGAATCTAAATGGCATACAGTAGCATTCCATCTTAAAGCCGGAATATACTTGGCGTGCTGGGTGGTGCGCAGCCCTTTGTGAACGGCGCCCCTCCCCCCCCGCTTTAAGCAGTACATATTCCATGCGACCTGGACTTGGCAATATTCTCCAAAAGAAAAGGTGGCGCTATACAAAAATCAGTCTGAACGGTTGCTGATGTTGTTGATGTTGTTGATGAAGTTGTGCAAACTTTTTAAAATGATTATTATTGTGTTTATAATGTGTACAATGATGTTGCAGTTCTTCTGGATGTAAGCATATGCTTATCTTTGCGGAGAAAGAGCCAGCACATACCGTCTACCGCCTATTGGCGTTACGCCTGTTAAAGAAAAGCATCTATAATTTGGGATGTGTGTATACAGATCATTTATTTTAATAGGTCTAAATTGTTTTTTCTGTTCACCAGTTTAAAGAAGAAGAAAAAATATTATAAATCACAGCAATTTGTCTTGTCTTTATAGTTTAATCAGACTGCATATTTAAGTAGGACAATGTTTAAACTATTTTAATAAACCTTTTCTAAAGAGAATTGCACATTACAGACGTGACATGTTGACATGCTCATTTTACAACAGGATGTTTCCGACCATTTGGAAAGAATAATTTCTGTTTTAGGATAATTCTGCCTCAGCGATAAGACTAAGAATGCCAGCTAGGCAATGTCTTCTGTTGAAATCTTACCGACCTCTAGAGAAGACGTGACATTACATGTCCATTTTAAATTATTTTCTGTTTTAATTCTGCTCCCATGCCAAATAGGTAATGCCTATATCTTTCTTATTCACATCTGTGGTTCTAAATCATCCCTCTGTCCTGATCTATTATTTTATTTTCAGCCATTCTATGCCATATCCATTATTGTATATTATATGGAGAAGACCGAACACGGTGTCCACCACATTAAGAAAAACAAAAACATTCAGTTAGACGTCATTACGTTCGAATCTGTGCCAGGCCATGCCCACATATTTGACGCCGTTGATGGCGTACACCCCTCGTGCCACTGCGGTTCCTTCACGTATGAATCAGGATTTCAAAACTGAGATGTCTTTTCCCCCCAAAAACACATTATGGTAGTTTGTAAAAAGTCTCCAGGACAAAAACCGCACACAGACGACTTTGTGTGAAGGCTTTGAACTTAGCAGAGTAAAGCATCCAGCCTCCCATATATCTGTTGAGGTGCAATGTAAAGCTAGTCGTTTGATATCCCACCATGACAATCAACTTTTCTTGTAAGAGGGCATTGCAAGGAAGGTATAAGAAGGGCCATTCTTTGTGCTGAGCTGTGAGACTCTGGTCTCTAGACTCCTGATGTTATTACAAGGACTGTCCAGCCTGCAGGCCCAAGACACTGGGCCTTATTTCAACGATCTAAGCTCACGGTCTAAAGTGCAAGGCGCAAATTAGATTTAGGGCGTGTCTAGGGCTGGGCGATATGGACCAAAAATAATATCCCAAAATATTTAGGTTGAATACCGATACACGATATATATCGGTATTTTCTATAAAGTGGGCTAAATCTTCAGGCATAGAGAAAAAACAGGAAACCCGACGGAAATGTGACATTTAAAATTTTTTGCAACATTAATTGACATGTGAGCTTTCTCTGATGGTCATTCGCTCCTGACTCCACTGCTCAGGCCAAGTGCAGGCATGGAAGGAGAGAAGAACAAATCTAAAAAGTTATGAATAAACGCATAATATAACTATATCGATATAAACAATATTATCTAATCTTGTGTCTCTTTTAAAAAAATTCATATTTTCCCTAGGCGTGTCCAAATCGACGTTTGCTATTATAACGGCAAATAAACGGGCAGTGCGCCAGGCACATTGTTCAAAAGGGTTGGACTTTCTCTCTTCATTATTCGTGGGTGTGTTTTGGGCGTAACATACGATGAAGCAATCCGAGTTTTATCTCCCTTTAAAAAATCTAGGCACGCTTTCATTAAAGGTGGATTAATATTATATAATATTATCAATTGCGCAATCACTTTCCTCTGCCTCAAGATAACAATGCCCCAGCAATGCGCTAGACCACACCTCATATTTTGAACAACACACCCACTGGCGCTCAAATGGGCGCAAGTGCATTTGCTGTTTAGACAACGCAGGCGCTTGTCGTCTGAAACTAGCAAAGACACATTTGCCGCATTGCGCCAGGTGAAAGATTGGGCCCACATTGTCATTGTCAAGGAGAAATGGCATAGTTTTGGAACTTTGTAGTCTAGGCTTGGATGCCGGTGCTTCTGCGTTCTGTGTGTGCCTTTGAAATTACACAAATATCTTGTCCTTATGCAATTTCTTTTGCATGTTGTGCTTTTTACTATAAACTATACAGTTTTTATTATAAACAGCACTATTCTGTAGAAACTATACAACATTCATAGAATGTTGACAAGTTTGATATATTTTTTTTACTAGTGTTTGGCAATCTCCTTTAGTTGACTTTCCTTTTTTCTTACTCAGAGGCAGTAAACCATTTTGGAGGCACAACTGCCCTCAGTGAATTGGTATATGTTTACAGCGATGGCCATTTAATTTAATGACACCATCTGTAAACCTCCTAGCTAGCCATATATGTGAAAGCCCAGCAGGGAGACATCTATAAATCACAAACATCTGATTTGAATGCTGTGATTTAGTCAGATTCTAGCCTGCATAAGTACAAGAGAAAATGTGTGCTTTCATTGCCGTACAAATGCGTGTGTGATGGTCATCGACACGTTTTTGTTTTATTTTGGTGGTGATTTCCCAACATTGCATTCAGCTGGGCATAACTGTTACTATTATGAGTATAGCTCACAGTCAATATTATATAGAAAACATTTTGATTGTTAGTCCTAAAACAGTATGTGGCTTTTGGAAACCTACTACAAAGGAACAGCTGCCTGAGCACTACAGTAATGTGGCCATAGTAGTCATTTGTCTAGCCTTGCCACTTGTTATATAGTTCTATGCTTGTCTGTTATTTTGAAGCAATATGACACAGACAACACAGAAAATTGCCCGTTAGTGCATCTTCCTCCCCTGATACAGGCCTTACACAGGGATAGACGACAGTCTGAAGAGAATCCAAGTAACTGTGGCGTTTTCCCTCCAATTTTGAAATGTCACAACTTGGCAATTAATATTTGTCAAGTATGGTTAATGGACTACCGCAATGAAATGACAACTGCAGCGGGAAACAACAAAAGTTTTGCTGAAAAGGGGCATTTGTATGCACATGGTTATGACTTTTATTATTAATCTAATTGAACAAAAGTATAATTTGTAAAGTTTTTCAACATTTCCATTTGCTCAAAATCTTTTGTTTGTTTTTGTTTTTTCATGAAGCAGAAATAGACGTGCTATTTAAAGTCATGCAAATGTCAGCTTTTACCCCTTGCTTTAGT
Organism: Typhlichthys subterraneus; assembly: GCA_027564835.1. Classification (NCBI taxonomy): domain Eukaryota; kingdom Metazoa; phylum Chordata; class Actinopteri; order Percopsiformes; family Amblyopsidae; genus Typhlichthys; species Typhlichthys subterraneus. The sequence continues at coordinate 12,034 of JAODUH010024937.1, forward strand.
GTAAGTCTGTTAGAACGTGTGGTGCAGTGGCTTTAACAAACAATGTAACATCTTACAGTATAATCCATCAGTCAAAGGAAGAACATGCTGCCACTTCTCCTCTGTGGAGATGAAATGCTAACTAAAAAAAATAAAATCTCTGCTGCGGTCTCGGGTAAATGTGGAAACGGCTCGACAGCACAGCAAACCTGACATGGTTCCGTCGGTTCCCCTAAAGCACAAGCAGCTTTATGCAAACACCGTCAATGAACCAGGCCGAACAATCAGCGCCGTGCATCTCAGCCACTCCCCAGCACTAGACTGTGTTCTCCGACAGCCCGCACTGGTACTTCTTGCGAGATAATTAGAAATTTCAGGAGTATTTTGCGCTCAGCGGGGGGTCATTTGGAAGTGTCTGGGGAGCAAGGCGAGCTGCCAGCCATAGCCAGTCACTCCACTTGATTTAATCCATTGATGAATACTCCCCCCCCCCGTGCATTCTCTCTCCACACTCAAAAACTGACAAGTTTACACCTTTTCTGCCATCAGCGATGATTAGTCCGCAGTGCAATATTATCACCATAATAAACCTGCCACATTGTGATATTCCATCCATTTCTGCTACGTATTGCAATGTCTTCCCTCCATATACAGTACATTATGAACATCTGACTGCATATTACACGAGTGTTCCCATGTCGTCCCATGTCGTACACTTGACAGTGTAATGTATAATTATGCTTCTGATCAGCACTACAGCACGGCACACACACTGACGTTTCCATAAAGGCTTAGGAAGACACAACAGCCGAAAGATGTGAGGGAATGCTTTGACACGTTTAAAGCCCTTGTCAGCAACCCCTTGAGAAAAGGCAATGCGTGTGATATTTATCAGTGGACGCCTGCTGCACATATTTGTCGACATTCGTGTCTTTGTTTTTCCACTGCTATCTTATCCATCCTTCCATGCACACTGCGCTGAATGCCTGTGCTCAGACCCTAAAGCTCGCCTTCAGTGGGAAGAAAAGTGGAACATTTATTTCCGTAACCAGGTTGATGTGTAGTCTTATTTAGACCCACATGTTGAGACAGCATTAGGGGTGCCACGCAAGGCTCTTCAGTGGGCTTCTGCTGCTCTCTTTCTTCTGCTCCGGGACTGCACTGGTGTTCGCAGGCCACCGACGCCAGGGCTGGTGTCCAGACCCACCTGCTGTAGACCCTGTGTCAGTGGTAGTGCCTCTAAATGCACAGGTGTACTGTACACGTACTGTAACATATAGGTTTTCCTTTACATTCGTTGACCGTGCATCTAAATGTATGATCACCTCGCTATCACTGGCTGGTTGCAGTGATATGGCTGTATGAATACTACATTCCTAAGGTCTGACCTTTCCATTGATAGCTTATAGTGCATCAAGGTTAGCTCAGTAGACATTTGTACAGCCTATTGTGTCACATGATGTGAAGACATTTGTGTTCATCAACCTTTAGCAGAAGAATTGGAAAGACACGCACACACATGCACATGTACACGCACACACACACACACACACACACACACACATACACACTAATCTCATGGCCTGAAACAAACTAATTAATTTTGTTACCTATATTAACAAGATTATTTTAGGGTATATATATATGGATAACAGCTTGCATATCTAAATTATTAGATATATGTGGACGATTGTGAGGATTAGAGATAAGAGCAACTCTACATACTGAATAAACATTAACAGCAACGGTTAAAAAGGTCTAAATTCCTGTGCTGCATCCCTGAACAAAATAAGACAAAACCATGTCAAGTCCTTAATGCAGTTTGTCAATGTACTGTACATTTTATTGTTACTGTTGTTTTTTGTGCTAATTGTGGGAAGCAACACAATATTACCTGAATCACATATGATGTGCCAAAGTCTAACTGTGTAATAATAAGAATACCTCTTCACAAATATTGGTTCCATTTCCCTTTTTAACAAGTCTGAGATTACAGTCACAGCTAAGAAACATATACAAAGATTGCGGATTCACTTACTCCCTCAACCATATCTTAACAACACTTTTAGTCAGTTTCCTATTCTCTTTTACAGCTTTGAAATAAGTCAATACAAATGGATTTGTACATATCACATTTCTGTATGCTTCACTATGCAGAGCTAATTGAGCAATAGCCTACATGTAGCTATTTTCAAACAAAAATCTAAACTATAATCTGAACCTTCACACCATCAATTATTGATTGAAGTTTTGAACATATTAATACAAATGATTGGTCTACATTCCTGCCAGAAATCATTAAAATAGCCTTTCAATAATCAGCTAGTGACAGCAACACGCAAACCAAATGGAAGAGTTATGATAAACAGACACTTATGACTGTAGAACACTGTGCTGTTTTGTTTTTATTTACCAACCTGATTATAATTACACTCCAGTGAAATTTTTAATAAGTTGCAAATTGGCCCTGCTTGTTTGCTAATGAATTTTGAGTTATGGCTGTTGGGAAGTAGAAGCACTCTCTAATTTCATCACAGATCACATACAAATACCTTACTTCTACACTAGCGTTTGGCTCAGGATAATACATCTCATCGCTAATCAAGGGTCTCCGCCGACTCCTCAAGTCAATACAAATGATTTTAATATGTATGCCATTATTGTGTCAAATCATTGTCAAAAAGGAGGGAAAAATCATTGACTTATTGCTGGGTATGGCATAAATTGTGCCATACATTTTGGCTTATTGACAGTCAGGGTCGCAGAAACAAGCTAATGATAATTAAATTATCCGGCTGTAGCCAGATTGTCCTTCCCACCTTCTACATGTCTTCCAGTTCCTCTCCCCGCAGAGATGAACTGGCTCATCCGCACTGGATCATTTGCCATCTCCTGAAATGCTGTGGTTTATAGCCAATTAGCTCTCTCGATCCATTATCGATTACAGCGTTATCTTATCACATTGCTTAATCTTTTGGCGTAGGAACATAGAGGCTGACACGGGGGCCTTGATGCAAACTGCTAGCCCTGGGAACAGCGGCTAAGATAGATGAGAATTAATTTGCTGGGAAATGGATACTGTTTAAATGCAATATAAACTGTTCGGTTTCCAGGAGAATAGGAAAGTGTTAGACAAAACTCTTTATTAGGGGAAAAAAACATAATATATATTATATAAAGCCATAACAAACACTGTCAACTAGTGGAACGAGTGTAGGGCTATTTGTGTACAGTATGTATGTGTGTGTGTATGTATGTCTGTGTGTATGTATGTATTGATTGAATGTTGTTTAAAGTTAGTTTTTTTATTCCAGCTGGGTGAACAACTTTGGCCATGAGGGCCTCAGCCTACTTTTGGATGCGCTGGAGAAGCTTTTGGACAAGAAACAGTGAGTGCTCCTCAATAATATGTTCATTGCACACTATTCTAGCCAGTGCCTAGTTACTCCCTGTTCTAGCAATACTGTGTTTCAGTCTTCTTTTAAATTGTTTTTTTCTGCTAGGCAAGAGAGTATTGATAAAAGGAACCAGCACAAGCTGATCCAGTGCTTGAAGGCTTTCATGAACAATAAGGTTTGTATGAGTGGATGGGAGAGCAACTCATTCAGTGTCCTGATCTAAGTGCAACCTTTTAATTTAGTCCAGCCGTATTCATTAACATTGTGCCATGCACATTTTAATATTCTAATTAGTAGTGGATAAGGATTTACATATAATGAAATGGAATCATCAGTTGCCTTGCCTTTGACAATGAAGAAATACATTACATAATTAGACACACATTTTTCCAGGATTTATAACCTGGATGTTCTCAACTGGGGCAATGGGACAGTAATATTATGTTAATTTACCACTTTGAGTGCATTCGTGTCCTATCCATTCGCTATTCTTTGTTTTGTAAAGGCCTGGTTCATTTCTCAGAAGTATCATGTTTCATCAAGGATAGATACTATTGATATTTGTACCCTTTAACTTAATCCCCCATGTGGTCATCCCATATCTTCTGCCGTGGTGAGATTTACAGGTAGAGGAGCCTATAAGTATTTTTCCCTGTAGTCTTGTCCTGAATTGGATTAATTCATCATCGTCTCCATTTTCCTGTGGCCTCGTTGGCCCTCCTTAAACAGAGAATTAAGGCTAACCATAACTTACATTAGAGGTTTTTTTTAATACATTTTTCTACATATATACAGATGTTCTCATTAATTCATACCCAATGGACTCACTTCATTCATCCCGCTCGCTGTCTCACAGTATGGACTGCAAAGGATTCTGGGGGAAGAGCGTAGCCTGTTGCTGTTGGCGCGGGCGATTGACCCCAAACAGACCAGCATGATGACGGAGATCGTGAAGATCCTCTCGGCAGTCTGTATTATAGGAGAGGAAAACATGTGAGTCTCGTCTAATGTGCTTCACCAGCCTCCCTGCTAGCCACATTCATTCTGACTCCCATTCGTCCTCATATGGGAGAATGAATAGTGCTCAGTGGTCAATATATTACCATGCTACTATATGCAATTCAGTGATGCTCAATGTTTTGACGAGCCAATAATAGTCTGATGCAAAATATAAATATGACCCATCTCTTCTTGTATACAAATAAATACTAGTAACACGCTGAGAAGCTCACACGGAAAGTGGCATAGTCATATACTGTATACAGTATAGAGATTACACGCCATACATCGCCAAACACATACTTAGAAGATGTTTAATTTGCTAAGTAAATCTACATATCAGATGTACAGCAACTTCACACCCTTCCATTCACTTCAATATTCAGTCATATTATATTCACCCTTGCGTACAGAAACAAATCAGTAAGAAAACTGTGTGAAATCCAAATGCCATGTTGACACGACCGGGCTTTAACATAGACTTGCATGCATGCTACTGTAGTCGTAGAGGGAGTCACCATAGCACGCTGCATTTGGCCCTGGCCTGAGATGCATAGTTACCTGTCAGATCACATGTTAGATGATGCTGTTTAGTCTGTGTAATGCGCTGAAGTGCTCTGTGCATTTTGCCACAGACACGCCGCCTGGCTGACAGATTAGAAATTGAATCCGAGGGGAGTGTTTTATTTCTTTTTTATTTTATTTCATTGCGTCTCCCACAGGGGTGGACTAGAATAACAATGACACTTCAAAGTTAGTCTGTATTCAGCGGTGGGAAATAAGCTGTAGTTTACCTCAGACTACCACAAAGGCCAGTCCAGTGCTGTTTCTCAGCCAAACTGTTCTCCCGCCCATACATGTACAGCACATACTGTATGAAGGTGGACACATGCTCAATAAGTGACAGTTGAAAGAGCCAAGGCTTCACTTCCTTGCTCCCAAAACCTCCCAAAAAGCCGGCATTGTGATGTTTGGCGAACACCCGCTCTGAAAGGGAACACGACAAGTTAAGCAGATCTGTGCAGTGCTGTTTTTAATGCCGGCCGTCTGAACCGGTGTTCCATCCACTCAGTATGCAGCTCCCAGTGTCTGCGTGTGACTCTGTAACCCCTATCACAGAGCATGGCCATGTGATTTATCTCTGTGTCAAGCTTATGACACCCATACACTGCTCCTGACAGTTGCAGCTCACACACATGATCGTGCTCGCTCGCAGGGTGATTGCATTTAATTTATCATCCAGATATTAACCCCTTCTTCTTCAGCAAGCCAAAGCGGCATGCCTTGTCATGTGCACGCACGCAAACGCACACAGCAGTCGGTTGCTCCTCGCCCCCAACGTCTCTGTGAGACAGTCTGGATGGGGACTGGATCATAGGCATGACTGGGTCAAAAGCAGCCCTCCCAGAATGCCTCCGCATCTTCTGGATGACAAACAGGATTCAGTGGGCGGGAGGAGAGAGAACAAATAGAGGAAATAAACATTTTTCTTTATGTTCATTTTTTGTTGTTGTTTTTTTTTTAAGCTTTTAAAGGCAAGGCGTCAGTATATATGAATGGAGAGAAAGAGAAGCGCAGAAATACAGAAAATCAGCATATTGCAAGTTATTTCACAGCACATCATTTAGTTTTTGCTGTTTGCTAAAGGCATTACACATTTCATTGCGTTCTACTGTATTCTACTGTGGGAGCATATGACAATAAAATTGAACTTGAACTTGAACATCCATTATGTTCTTTCAAAAGTCTGCTAAGCAATGCCTCTTGTTCAACGTGTGCTTGTTTGCCACAGTTTCTCCCCTTGATACATGATTTGGAGTCTGAAATAGTCCAATTCACTATTCACCAGAGCTGTAGCTAGCACCCTAATTGACTTACCTTCACAATAGGTGTATTTGTGTATTAATAAGGCAACCTTCGTCTTGCAACACTTTACACCCTTACTGGCTTAGGCAAACACATTGTACAACAATTGCTCTGCAGCGCATCAAATCAGCAATAGAACCCTTTTCTCATCTTGTATCACCTTAGCAACGAGCACTAAGGGGGCAAAATTTGATTCCAAGAGGCAGGATTGCCTATTAAATTTTTTTTAATAAATTGTGAGGAATAGAGGAATATAATTTGTCAGGGTGACGAAGGACAGGCTGAATAAATGTCTTGACGAAGACACAAGATAAGATGCATGGTGTTTGAGCTTGGAACAGCGAGGAACAGCCATGTTTCTCTTGACGTTTGTGTTGGCTCTTTCAGCCTGGATAAGATTCTAGCAGCCATGACCATTGCTGCAGAGAGGAACAATAAGGAGAGGTTTGCTCCAATCGTGGAAGGACTGGAAAACCATGAGGCCCAGCAGCTACAGGTATGCACTGTTGTATACACACGCACACGCACACACCTATATTACAGTTCTCCTGAAGTACTGCAATCACTGTTTACATACTTTGAAGTACGTTGAAATATCAGCTAATTTTCCAGTATTCTCCAATTAATTAAATACATCTGAGACCATGAATGAATTCATATGGATCAACTGAAGTGATAATCTTAGGAAGCAAACAGCTGTGCTGTGACGTATCCAGGCAACGGATGACTGACATCACAGTGTGGATTTCCACACATCCAGAGGTCAGACACAGAGTTTCATTTGCAGAAATGGCCTCTCGTGTTGAAGCCCACATTGCATGCCAGGGCCAGATTGAAGTTGACAGTTGTGTCACTCTGGGGTCCGTTCTACCTCTGCCCTTGTTGTGTCGCTACAAGCATGTTTCTCTGCCTCCCTGCCGGCCTTTGTGTCCACTTGTCAACCCTCAGCACCTCTAGCGCGTGATGGCAGCCAATTGCGTGGCTTATTGAAATTCAACGGGGCACTATTGCCGCCACTTTAGTCAACAGTACCTTCCTCCCTAGGCAATGGCACTGTTGAATTCATTCTCTGGGCGCTTGCAAAACATATTAACTAGAAGAAAAAGAAGAAGAAGATATATTTTTTGTTATCTTTTAGGCAGAAATACTTGTTTTCCTCAGCTTGTTTTATCTCTTGGTCTTCTTGTGTTTTGAGGCCACACTTTTCCCCCGCACCCTACAAATACCTTTTTCTTGCTGTTGTCAGGTTGGCTCTCCGAGGAGCCTGTAGGAAAGGGCAGCACATTTATGCTTGCATCTCTATGGGAGAAAGGGGAAAAACAGTAATTACAGGCTAATGTTTACCTCCTTTTAAAATTGCCACTAAACTGAAGTGAAGGTCTTCTAATTGTAAAGTAAATTAAAATACCTTGCTGATTCAGAAGGTTCATGGAAATTAATAGACGTTTTTTCAAACCTGTGATGGGCTAGAGAGAGCAACTTCACTAATGCGATTAAAATGTGTTGTTTAAGCTTTGCACCAACGTCAAGCCAGACAGAAAGCAAGCGTCCTGACTTTAAAAGCATCTCAGCAGTGCCACTTTTAATTATGCTGTTATAAACCCCCCTATGGTGAAAGCAAACTCTTAAAACCTGACATGATAGTTAAGGCCATGGCACAAAGCACATTCAGTATGCTTTCGACGATAAATAATTTTTCATCAGTTCCATGGGTCTGTGCACTCCTCAGTCACATAAATCCTATAAACACTCTTGTGATGTTTCTTTTATGTTTCTGGCCTCCGGTGGGCAAAATGTTAGGCTCCAGCGCACGTATCATGTATAAAGACCCTCCAGCCTGTCCAGAATAAAAGGAATTGTGTTACATTTCTCTTGCCCAGCACCGATGACGTACAATGCCTTGGCCTTTTTAAGTGTCACAATCTTATGTTTTCCAGAGGAAAGACAGTCAGAGTTAATGCGTTTGGGATGATTACCATTTTTTTGTGTTCGTGTTCTGTCTAATGTCCCACTTCTACAGACCGGTGGCAAGATATTCATATGCAAACCCATGCCATCCATGCCAGATGGCTAATATTCCACATTCACAGAGGGAATATCCTACTAAACAGATGTTGTTCCAGTGTGTGTATTTTCAGCAATAATGAATTGAAATCACATTCAATGTAATTGGGAAACACTGGGTAGAAAGGTTGAGCGGAGGAGATAGACAGATCAATGGTGATGTTCAGGGTCAGTGTCACGTGTCAAGGGCAGACTTATCTGTCACGTCTAGTGGGAACCATAGAACTATATAGAAGAGCCTTTCTGCTCATTATTGATTGTGTATTGGAGCAACACTCGTACCTGGGCCCGTATTCCTGAGTGGCCTCACAGCTCATTAAAACCTAGGTCATTTCCCCTTTCACTTGCTCTCCTTACACCCGCCCCCTCAAGCTTCCCTGTGCCCAACACATCAATGAATACAGCACATGTGGTCCAAGCACTGGCCAGACTGGTTCATCTGTTCTTGTTTTGCCTGATGCCCCTTTTTTGTCTGTTTTAAAAGTGTTAAATAATAAAGGCATCAATCAGCTTTACTCCATACACACACATGCAGCAAAGTGCTTTTACAAATGCACAAGGTGTGCACAGCACATAATTAGCACAGTCCTAAAGCAAATTAGTTAAAGCAGCGACCCGATCAATTCAGCTCAAGAGGTTGAATTGGTTTTTTTATCAAATGCCAGTGTGTGCTGTTTGACATGTCTAAGCATTTGTTGTAAAGTTCAACAAAGCATTGCCATGGCGGCAAAGAGTGCTGAGAGAAACAGAAAGGCAGGTGTCAGTAACCCTGTAAAGTCAATAGTTGCAGCAGGAGAGACAGTAACACGACATTAATAACACGTGATTGGCTAGCTAGCTAGGGCGCTACTGTTAACTGGCACTACCGCCAGTCCCTTAACATCTGTGTGTGTGTGTGTGTGTGTGTGTGTGTGTGTGCGTGGCCCACAGGTTGCTTGCATGCAGCTGATCAACGCCCTGGTTACCTCCCCTGACGACCTGGACTTCAGGATACACCTACGCAATGAGTTCCTAAGATGTGGTCTCAAGAAAATCCTGCCAGTAAGTTGTGAGAAAACGCATCCCGTCCATATGATTGACAGGTTCCAAATATTTATTGGAACCGCAAGGCACTTTTGTCATTTTGGCCGCAGTCGGATGTCAGTCACAGCCATTCTCAGACAGTTTCATATTGGTATTGGTCCCCTGGTATTTAAGTATGTGTCACATCCTCTTTGTGCACATACCTGAGAAACTCTTATTCAGAGTGATGTTAAATGTTTGATAAACGTTTATAGCATTGGTATACTTTCTGATGGGGGCTTAATATTTGGTTGTGCGATCCAATGAACCAAACATTGTATTGTATTCTTTTTTTCTAGCCTCATTGGCTTCAGTTGTATCTCAACTCTCTGAGCCTGGTCTTGTTTACCAGTGCACAATACATTTCAGCTGGTGCATCATGCGAAAACACATGGCCAGGAATGCATCTGCCAGCCTGAAACAGGGGAAGTCAATGAAGGTTGGAAACACAGATAGTCTCTGTGACCGAAATACTACTTTTTCCTGAACGTCACCATGTGGATTTTTATAAGCTATAGAGTCAAGGGTTTAACAATAGTTCAGTATCTCTTCTCGCTAAGCCGAGGAAATGCCAAATCCTGCTTAGACTCCAATATGGTAGGGTTGTCCCGATCAATGTGCACATTTTGAGGAAAGCATATAAAAAAAAATAGTAATAACACGAAAGCAGTGATATCTAATGTCTCGGTCACGCTTGTCATTTAAATGAGAACTTTTAGCCGTTGTAATACCGGGGACAAGTGAGCTCATCCCTACCATAGACAAATACATCAATACTGATACTGATGTCACCTACATACAGTACCGTGCAGGGTATTTCTATTTGTACTACTAACATCCTTGCATGATATGCTCCATTGCAAGGCAAAGCCATAGCTGTGCTTGGCGCCGTTATCGCTCAGCCTACACATCTTCACACGAGGTGAGGGCAAACAAGCATCGCTCATCATCACTCACGGTCTCATTTGCAGCGAGAGGGGTAAATGTGTCACAGTGCCAGTTGTTAATAAGTCATCACGGCTGCGCCCGTTCATTATTACTGTCATTACTTTAATTATCCTCCTCTGCCACCCGATATGAAGGCATCCCGGCGTACCGCCATTTGTTGGATGTCTTTTAATACAGGCGTTTAAAATGATGCCCCCTGCCATCTAATTAGGAATTATGTCCAGGAGATGCTGTTGCTGGTTGCAGGAGGGAGCAAAAAAAACAAAAACAAAAAGAAAGTGAACTCTAGTGAAAGACGGAGTTTAGTTTTGTGCCGGTAGTCCTTGACAGAGTTTATTGGCTTCCCTGGTATTTCCCTCTCCTTCTTGTAGCATTGTGCCATTTCCCTCTCTCCGAAGCAGTGTTGCTCAAGACAGATGGCGCGCCCCAAAGTGCGGGCGCGGGGTGATTGATAGCTGCAGAAATTGGGTTACATTTGGCCCTGTCTCCGTCTGTAAACTCCACCGCTGGTGATTCATAGGGACGCGGTAAAGAGCACCGGCACAGCCCCTGGTGGCGGGAACAGGTGCGCAGGAATCAGTCCATTCTGGAGTATCTGGTGGAGGAGAGGGTTCAGGGGCATCTCATTTGCCTCCTCCCAGTACGGCTGTGACAGGGACGCCGGCCCGAGCACCACAGCTTCCAGTGCACAGCTACTTAGTCCAGTTAACTGTGACACCATGCATTTTCTATTCACCTCAGTGGCGTCTGACCTTGAGCGTCATGTCTATGCTTTAACCTGTACCCACCGCAGCAGATGTCTCCTGATGTATATATCTATCTCTCACATAATCAGGAGCTCAAAGAGACAGAGGAACTCGACATCCAGCTGAAGGTCTTCAATGAGAACAAGGAGGAGGACTCGATCGAGCTCTCCCATCGCCTTGACGACATCCGCGCCGAGATGGAATATCCTTTATTGTCGGCCTGTGTTTGCTTGTGTTATCATTTACAGGGCCAGCGCTGTGTAGGAATACCATAATGTTGCACAGGGTGAATGTAAATGTAAACAAAGCCAGTATAGAACATAGTATTGCAATAGTATAGTATTGTAATGTACATGACGTTTTAACCTTAAACATAGACTTGACATTACTTAATTGTCTCCTCTCTAACCACAGTGATTCTGTGCACTGAGTGGCTCTTAACCAGTGTTGAACATTTGCCAACAGTCCCTGATTTGACATATAAATCAAGGACTGTTGAATCAGGGACATGTTGAACAGAAGGCCACTGGCCTGTGATCTAGAGTGTCTGGCCACTATTTAGATGTTTGTATTCTGGGCTGATTTTGCTCTTACACACCTTTTGGAAACATGATTTATACACAGTGATGCGGTGCATATTTCACAGTGTTTTTGCTCCCTGTATATTATTACTGTGATTTCTTAAATCAAACATACAAATAGTGAATCTTCTCGATGTCTGTCAAAGTCCACTTAACTCCAAACTAGTGGAGTAGCGGTTAATAAAGAATAAAGTGAACAGTAATTTATTCCAGAGTTGTTAATGCGTACCGGACAAGACGCCTTTCATAATTCACAAATCTTCTCTAAGGCTACGTGTGAAAGGCTGACATTGTGGACCAGACACGGCAGACGATGACATTGTTATACAGATGTTCATTCCACCAACCTTTGTGTCCCAATTCCCACAGTGCGGGCAAAATCAGCCACAGAGTGCCACAAAGAGTGACAGCTTCTGTTGACACAGAAGCTGTCAACAGAAGCAAGGGGCAAGAGAAAATAGACGGAGAGAGAGAGAGAGAGAGAGAGAGAGAGAGAGAGAGAGAGAGAGAGAGAGAGAGAGAGAGAGAGAGAGATAGAGA
>JAODUH010024947.1:0-24213 GCA_027564835.1 Typhlichthys subterraneus
TTATGTAGTAGGGCTATTGCTTATGGATGATTGAATGGAGCATTCTTATGGATATGGAGAGAAATGGCATCAAACCCATCTCTTTGTATTGTATTCCTTTATTTTGCAGACTCTGCAAGTCTTCTGACAATTAAAACAATAAAAAGGGGGTTGGAGCTACAATTAAATATAATAAAAGATAATATAAGGAAATGCATTGGCCATAGCAGCAGAAATCTTATTGGCCATCTTGTGTGGTGAGTGCCTATATTGTAAAGTGGAGTGGAAAAGGTTAAGAAGGTTTATGACCGCATATAAATTGCTAGTAATGCCAATACGTTGCTAAGAGCTATTTAGGACTTCCACATGGTAGCACTTGGTGTGAGCCCAGTGTTTCATCTGAATCTAAACCTCCACGTTCCCTTCCTTCCCAGAAGCGACAGGGAACGATGTTCTCCGGACACGTTCAATTACGCTCAGCGCAGGGATCGAGCTGGGGGTCTCGCGCTGCTAGCCGTGGAAGGCCCTGTTACCATGGTAACAAATGAGCCATTCCCATTGTGTTCAGTGGCTCGTGCTGGGTCCATTCGGTTGACTGTATCTAGGAAGACAGAAAATGGTGGCAGACATAAGACAAGGGACGTGTACTCTAATGCATCTTGGCATAAACAAGGGGTAGATGTGACCAAAGGCATTACGAGACCGAAGCTGGTGAGATGAAGAGCTCACTATAAATTAGATGAGGCAAACAGGCTGGATTATGATATCTTGTCTGTGATAAGACAGAAGAGAGGAGCAGGTCGTTTGTCTCTCGGGAGAACAACGGGGAATACGTGTCTGTCAGGACACGTTTGCTGGTCCGCTCCATTCTGGAGGTGTGGAGAAGGAATCAAAGCAAAGATAAGTGCAAGACTGGCTCACTCACAGCCTAGGCAGCCTTAAAGAAACTTGTACACGTGTAGACAGACTGATCACACAGCCTGCTGTAGGTACAGACACACACACACACACACACACACACAGGCATGCACACGTGTGTGTGGGGCAAAGTGGGACATTATGTAGGCCAGGCTGACTGCAAGAAAAAAACATATGTAGGACTCCAAAGAAGATCAGAGGAAAGTGAGAACTGTAGCACGCACGCGCACACACACACACACACACACACACACACACCTGTCTATATAATGTACGCAGACACTGCATACAGTAGCTTCAATCTGCCAGAGAGGGAGGGTTACATGTTTACTTTTGTTTCTTAAAACCATATTCAAACATAGAAAGAGAGTTCATATAGACACATCAACCTAAAGTAGAGATATGTTTTCATCATTTCCCTCAAGAGATTGTTAAGAGTGCTTCATCAATATCGTCACTAATGTCTTGGCTATTATAGGTGAACTAGAGTCTTTGAGAATTCAACAAAGGCAGATGAGTCACCCCGAACCCCTCTTGGAAAAGGTCGGGAGCATTGAATTCATATCCATACTGTACGTACTGTATGTGTAAGCAAGTTGACTGTTAGCTGTGAAAACCTCCCTGAAAGTCTAGCACCACTTGTATGTGGGGCTGTGTTAACGCTATGCATTGTTAATGTTCACTTACATTATGACTGATGAGTCTACAGTACAATTCATACATTTCCACAGCCCTGGTCTGAGCATATAGTGGCCCACAAAGCCTATACCTGTACATTCAGATGAAGCTAATGTGGCCTACTTGCACTCCATGGGGAGGTTGCCCTTGCCATGCACTCTCTCTCTCTCGCTCTTCCCCACACTGACATCAAATTAATCACAGCGGTTTCCCCACACTTTAACATTCATCATTTCCCTCTCACTCAAGGCAAAAGGGTCACTGGTGACAGGAAGACCATTTCTATCTCTGATAGAGACACTAGAAAACAAAGACACCGGCTTTGTGTGAGGTCAAGAGACGGTATACAAGTTCATGCAAGGTTAGTGCAAGATAAATGGTACAAGTTACCATATAAATTGCCAATTGTAAACAGAGGGACTGGTGGCAATGTAATTAATTTATATTAAGACAGACACCCAGGTCGATAATAAATGTCTGACATACTGGTATATGGTGAGCATTTAAAAGGTAATCTATTACTGTATATAGAAGTCTCCCATGACTTGGATTAAGAACACTAGACAATTCAAAGGCAATATTGAAAAGCATCCTTAAACCTGGTCCTGTAAACCAATGCTGCAAAATTTTGAAAGTTTTAAAGTGTCTATTTGACTTTGTATTACCGGATGCCATACTTGTGTTTGATTCCTTACATTACTATTCTTATTCATAAGCAAATGGCTGATCAACACATCATAACAGATGATCATTTGCCTTTGTGCATCTTTATCCATGTTGTACCCTCTCCCTCCATACTTGACTGTTAGTCACACATAGCATCTAGTCGTACCTCTTCCACGTGTGTAAGGGGAAACATTTACCCTTACACAATAGAAGCAGAGGGACATCTCGTGGCCATATAATGTACTGTATTACACGATGTATTTTAGAGCAGAACACAGTATAGCAAACAGAAAATTACTAATTGGGTTAATTACATGTGTAAAATGTATGAAAAACATTAAATAAAATAAAAGGTATGATATAAAAATGTATTATTTACCCAATAGGGATCCTGCTGGAAAATGCCTCTGCCTGTTGTGATAATGCGTATGCACATCACCACACTATTTATTCTGTAGTTATCATTTATTGTTTGCAGTCAAATTTGATGTCATGAGTTTAAGCGAACACACTGCAAAATAATCTGGTGTTGTACACAACCCTTGCTCTGTTGAAATCGGAAGAATTAAGAGCGTACAATGGTGCAGACCGCATCACACAACACTATCCTAGCCTTGGCAATACGTTTTCAATGAAGTGGTCACAGCTTTTGAGGGAGCACACTGTTATTGAAGGGAGGGGTGTTTTTGTTTGATCAAGGTCAAATATCAACAATCTTTCTCCAGGATAGCGGATTCCACCTTTGAATTAATGTGCACTATTGGCAAAGGAGTTGATCCTTGCCTCTGACCATTATTCATCATACACAGTAGGCCTTCAGTAAATTAAATTAGTGTGTAAAGTGTGTTGTGTATTTCAGTTCGACCTCCTACTCAACACTGAATAGTTTCAGATTTAGATAACAGCTACACAATTGATAGAAAAATAAACAGTATAGATTCAAATTACTTTAATAACATTTTTTCAAGAGTTAAACACAATCTGAAAAAATGCCCCCTCCATAAAGTATTGCACATACCATTAAGCCTGCTGTTACCAAGAGGCTATCGCTTTCATTAACTCTTCAAAAAATAGAGCCAAAATAGAAAATATGACATCTTAACATCTTTCAGTAGTTATATTTTATAAATACTCATTTAATGTTTTTGTATACTTTAAATACCCTTATATATATATATATATACACACACACCAACTTTAGGACAAAGGTACTGCAACATCAGCATCAACAAACTTAACCACTAAACTGACTTAACAAGAAAGACCCTTTTTTCAATTTGATGAGACAATTGGTATTGCTCACAATATGTAATGTACTTGATTGAACATTATTCAACAATTGTTTCAAAAGAGGAAAACAAAGAACACAGCTCAATTATCTCAATGTGTGACTAGATAAATGTGTAATTGAAAACTAAAATGTACATTAGTAAATGTGTAATGAATGTAAAATATGTTAAACGTTTTAGCGACGGGAATTGGAAGTCATAACATCTCAAAGCTGTTTTGCAGGTTCATTGAGCCCATTTTTTAAAAGTACAATCTTAACTGTGATGCTTTACTCATTAAGTTTAAATGTACAGGGATTTAACATCGGCAAACATTATACCAAATTCATTGTACAGTATACTTAAGTGATTTAGCACTACATATATCTTAAACCACGTACAGCTTGTTATTGGCCATTTTTGCTGTAAATGTTTACTGAAAATGTTATAGTACAGTCTAAATAAATCTATTATTTAAATCCAGTTATTGGATATCTTACATTAAACACCATCTTGCAGGGTGACCTTGAGAAATTATCGGTAGTGAACTCCATCATCCCAAGTTAGGTAAGGAACCTATATAGTCCAGGGTTTAGCAGCATTTCCAAATCCTTTAAATTAATAGAAGGACATGACACTTTTTCTAGGGGGTTGGGTCCACCATGTTCTCCAAGGTTGCAAAATAAAATAAAATACCCTCACCCTTTGGTTATACAAATAAAGATTGGTAGGTGTAGTGCTTCCAAGCTTTTATAACACACACACACGCATGCGCACGCGCACACACACACACGCACGCACGCACACTCACATGCACACACAATATATCGTATACAGTTTAGAGAAGTCAGTGCATAGTTCACATCAGCATTAAGATTATGTGCAAGGTATGGAGTCAAGAAAGGCAGTGATGGCAAAGCCATTACTTGGATACATCTTCTGGTGCTGATACACAATTTGTGTGATAAGCATTCAGTTGTGGTCAGCCGCTATAAACAAAGCATTACTTTAGAGGTTTGAGGACAAGTGGATATTGATGTTTGCCTAATGCTTAAAACCAAAGACAAGGAAGAGGCAGTAAAAATAAAGGAAGTGTTCATTAAGAATGAATATGGCTTTCTATACCTTCTTAAGCTTTCAAATTGTGTATAAATAAGTCTACATCTACCCCCTGGAAGCAGGTAATATACAGCCTTACGGCTTGATTTGAGCTTCATATGTGGTAGTTTTTTAACAATTGAAATCAGTGCTCAGAGTGCAGTAAAGTGACTTCCACTCAAATATTACAATTAAATCTAATCCACGCTAATCAGATACTGATTTAAAAACCTAATTCATTTCTTTGATTTCCTCTTCTACTGAATCCCAAATCAAACCTCCAGCATAATTCGAGAAAGCATAGGCTGTGAATTTGAAATAGGAGCCTACGTCCTGTGTTTCACTACGTGACCGTGCTACAGCGCCCCCGTGAGGCACATGAAGACAACCACGTGCAGTGTAAACAGGTAGGCCAGAAAGACGTATCGGGAGGGAGCGCGACTCGTCAGAAGCTTGGAGCAGTACAGGCTTCGGCCGCGGAGCCACCGCCGGCATGCTAGCACTCCGCCTTTCACCTGGGAGGGATGACAGGACAAAAGAGCTTGGGAGGACTGAAACGGTTTCAACGGAACATGACGTCGAGTGTGCTGTCATGCAGTGTTACTTCCTAGAAATAAACGATGGACACTTTTGTAGAGAACATACCTTGCGTGTGAGTAGGGGCTGGTTGGGGTTGAGAATGAGCGCCTCCCATTCCTCTTCCGTTTCAAGCTGTATGCTAAAGTCTCGCTGGCTAGCTCTAGATGGGCTGGAGCTAACGCTGCACAATAAGCAACCAAGGAAGAGCTTCATGTTAACATTGGGACTGAGTGATAAAGATGTGCAATGCCTTATGTTTACCAGCAGGGGTCAGTGTATGCAGAGGTTGCACCAGGATAGATAAGCGTTTTTTTTTCCTTTTTCGGGCAGTGAAATATAAATAGCCTACTATTGTCTATCGCAGTAGCACTGTTTGTTTCCAATGATAAATGTTGGTTTAACTAAGATATTTGCTGGAAAGAAAAAATGTTATATGCTTATTTTAAAGCGTTTACACTTTACTTGTGTTCTGATTTGGAGCCAAGGGGATTTCCCTATGGTATTTCCTTGTCAGCAGCGAAAAGCAGTCTTTTATAAATAGTATTTTGTGTCGGCAGATTGTCTCCTATGGTGTAACTAAGAGATGGGCTTGAAATACATATTGTATATGCTTATTTCAAAATGCTTTACACTAATAGTAGCAAGATGGGGGTTTCTCTATGGGATTTCATTGTTCAAGCAGCGAAAAACGGTCTTGAAATACTATTTTGTGTCGGCACATATTGTTTTCTATGATATATATGGTGTAACTAAGAGATTCGCTAGAGAGAAATAATTGTATATGCTTATTTTAAAACGTTCAATTCTGGCGCATAACAGGACATGGCACTTTGGGGCTTTGCATAAATCGCAGACCAGCACAGAAATATAAAATGCTCCCGAAGGTGTGAGGTACGCCCGCAGCTAACGCCGTAGCCTAGACATAGCATAGCATGAATGGGCGTTTAACCTTATGTAGTGAGTATGGATGGGATATATCGATATGCCAAAATAAACTATTACTTCCTTTTGCGATACATTATCGATACGCTGCCGCCAAATATCGACATCAATTAATTATTAAAACATGCATGCATGCGCTGTAAACAAACCTTCCCCGTCAATTTAAATTGTGTCACTACATAATTAATCCTTGTGGTGGCGCTTATAAAAAATTATAAAAAATACCAAAGTATTACTCAGTAACTTTGTATGTCACCATTGATTTAACATAAAAACATATGGGCAACAGTAACAAAATGCCTTGTTAAAGCCTTCTCTTGAGAAATGAATGCAATGTAATATGAATGACAGATATAGAAAGCATTACTAAATAAATAATAGGCTTAATACTTAATTCCTGATTTATTCCTTGTTAGGTTATATTATAAGATATTGTGATGTATCACACATTATTGTCAATATATATTATCACAGAATCGCTGTATCGTGATACCATCGTAATCGTGGGCAAAATATTGTGATAGTGTCGTATCGTGAGTTACTCTGCGAGTCCCCCTAGTAGTTAGTGTGACCTTGAGTCCCACCCCTAGTAGTTAGTGTGACCTTGAGTCTGACCTCTGGGCTCTGTTCTCAGCCAGGCCAAGAGCCTCCTCAGCCGCTTGTCTCCTGGCCGTCTCCTCTGCCAGGCTCTGCTCTACCTCCGACAGCCTAAAGGAAGACATGCACAGCAATAGTAGCTATATCCATGTAACCATCCATCCTTTTCCCCAGCGAGCCCTCCCTCTGGGCCTGCCTCCAGACAGGGGCCCCAGGCTTGCTCCGGGCAGGGTAACTCCTCCTCTTTTTAAGTTTGTCATGGGGGTCTTCTGAACCATTCTTAGTATGGCCCCTCCCCTGAGACCACTTTGCCTTGGGAGACCCTACCAGGAGCACACGGCTCCAGACAACACAGCTCTCAGGTTCATAGGGGCACCCAAACCTCTCCACTATGATAAGGTGGTGGTTCCCGGAGAGGCCATGTAACCACATACACAAATGTGTACAAGGCAATGGCAGTTGGTCACCTAAAGAAAACCGTATTCTACGCTACAATATGACAGGCGCTTATGTGCTGGAACTTCAAATCCATATCACATGCATTCTTTCACTCACCTGACTCTGAGCTGACTGGCCTCATTTGTTTCAATGCTGATGTTGTGACTGCTGATCTCTTGTGGGGCTCCTGGAGCAACCTCTGCATACACTGACCCCTGCTGGTAAACACAAGGCATTGCACATCTTTATCACCCAGTCACAATGTTAAGATGTCAACGATGCTCAAAGGAAAGCACTGTATGGGCCAGATTTTCTAGAGGGGTGTGTGAGTAAAAACGTGCAAACATGATATCACACGCAAATAACAAGTGAGATGATCTCCTCACGGTGTGCACAGAGGACGATGTCTTTCAAAAGTGCAAATATAGCAGGCATTTTTCATTTGCCTTAATGAATATGCAACTTGGGGCGTTTCAATCAATGTTATTGTGAAAAATAATGGTAGGGGAACATCCATCCATCCATCTTCATCCGCTTATCCAGAGTCAAGTGCGGTGCGGAAAGCGATTGCAATACCGCTCCTGCTGCGCCGATTCTCTGGCCAATCTCTCGCTCCATAGTCCCCTCACTCACGAACAAGACCATGAGGTACTTCAACTCCTTCACTTGGGGTAAGGACTCATTCCCCACCTGGAGTAGGAACTCCATCGGTTTCTGTCTGAGTCTGACTAATATAATCAGACCATTTTTATTTATGTACTTGACCACCAACAGATATTTGCACATTGCAACATGCAGACATTTTAACAAAACCTCACCATTGTCTGGCCTGGGACCTGGCTTTCCAGCCAATGGCAGCGGTTCTGAGTATCCCTCAAAGTCTGTGACACCACTCTCAACTGGGATGCCACGGCACCTCTCTCCTCCAAAGCCTGCTGCATCTACAGAGGACAAAGTAGGATCAGGTGAGGTAGAAAGTACAGTAACTATTTAACATGCAAAAATGGTTAACTATAACTTTACAGGATATATTTACAATATTGTTGCTAAGGTGAATATAATACAGCACAGAGATGCACAGATGTGGACACTGCATTGTTATAATCGTATTTATATATCCTAGTTTTTCTTATTTACATTACTCTTTGTATCACTTCATGAGCTTAAGTGTTTATTCTGGATCTGCTCAATGGAAAACTATTTGTGGTGGCCAAGTGTGAACAGGGATCAAATTATTAGTAGGCCTTCAACCAACCAACAAGAGACTTTGAACAAGACACTTCATGAGGAGCATGTCTGATAAGGTTAGGCAAATGGCATTGGCCATTGAACACCGGGTATACTGCCTTTCTTAAAACAGTTAATAAACAATGCCCAAACAATGCATACTATATTCTTGTTTGACAAGAACTGCCTAGTGTGTCTATTCTTAATACCTTATTGTTGAGCTGCTGGCACTGCTGGTCTCTCTGCTGGATCTCATGCACACAGTGCTGCAAGTCTCTATGAAGTTGGACTCTCTCTATCTGCAAATGATGTATTGTCTCCTCCCATCCACTCTGACCCACTGATGCATCAGCCTCCTGTCCACACAAACATTTAAACTCTGCAGATTGCAACTATTTGCTTTTGTTGTTTTGATGGAGACAACAACCCGCACAGACTACCCCTCCAACACCAAATTATTGGAGATTCTTACAGGCTTGCAGCTGGACCAAGGACATCACTGTCAAATGCAAATGAAACTTACATCCAGTATAAACAAAAGGTAGGATTTTGAGACATGCACCTTGACTGATTGGCCATCCGTCCTGTCTGCAGCCTGCTGGTTCTCCTTTAGTGCTTGGCATTCACTAAGTAGCATGTTTCTCTCAGACCTACGACACCGCCAAAACAATGTACTGTTAAGTTTAGATTGAGTGCAAATTATTCTTGCGAAACTAATCTGGTAGCAATAAAACATGTTGTGTGGCCTTATGAAAAGCATTAGAGTAGAGTTTTTGGATTGGAGCTTTGCCCCAATCCGAGCAGCGAGTAAACAACTTTACAATATTACATAAAAACATGCTGATATGGCTGTGATCTTACTGGAGTTGGTGTAGTTCGCTCTGGTAACTGCTGACATCTTTTTCAATTTGCAGTCTGTCCACTTGCGCCTCTTTCAATGCTTTCTGCAGCTCAGCCACTTTCAGCCTCATTTTCTGCAACAATACAAATGAACGGTAAACATTTTAAACGGGATGAATATTAACTTGTGTAACAATATAAGACATTTAGACACATAATTACAATCATTTGTATTCCTGCATGCAAAAATGTTTACCAAAAAAAATAAATAAATAAAAAAAATTTTTAAAAAATCACACAAGCCAAAGCACTGAATGGAATATAGAGATATTGCATTCTGATAAAGTCCCTTCATGCCGCCTGCAGAATTGTACAAAGCTACAGAATGGAGTAGCTTTAACAACAATACACAAGTCACAGCTGGTGACTTACCAGCCCATCTCTATTCTGGAAGACGTCATCACGGTTTTCATTTGACTCATCCACGCTCAGTGAAACAATTGTCCCTGTATCTGATCCTTGTCTGGACTCGACCACCTTTTTGGTTCCCACTAGCTCATCCATCAGCCTGTCTCTGTCATTCTGGAGACTGGCCATTGATCTCGAGAAGGCTGACACTTGTTTTCTGTATGCGTCATTGTCTAGAGTGACCCGTTTCAGCTCCCTCTCTTTTTGGGATAACTCTTTGGACAGTTCTTCTACCAATGTGGACAACTCTGAATGAGTGTGCTTGCTCTCCAAAGCTCTTGTTTTATGAGCAAGGATATGCCTTTCTTTATCCAGCACAACCAACTCAGAAGTAGACTGCTGAAGACGGTGCTCAACCTTGGTCATAGCAGCCTGTGTCTCTCTAAGCTCCTCGTCATACCTGCTCTGCAGGACCTTAAAGTCTTCAATGAGATGGTCGCGGTCATTCTGCAGAGCAGCCATGGCTCTTCCAAGGGATTCATTCTGGGCTTTGATGTTTTTGCCTTGGGCCTGGGCCTCAGATAAAAGTTTTTCTGTTTGAAGAAGGTCTCCTGCCAGCTCAGCAACCCTTCTATCTGCTATTTCCCGTTCATTCCTCATTAGTTGCACCTCCCTCTCCAAAGCGTCCAACTCACTGTTGTACTTATCTTCAGCATTTGCTAGTTTGTTGTCAGTCTCCCTTTCAAGTTGTTGAAGTTTGTCCTTAAGCGTATCAGTTAACATTTTCTGAGCAATGCGTTTCTGCTGGAAGTCGTTGCATTCTGCAGCTTTGGTAGCCACAGTTTGCTGCAAGTCAGCAATCACTTTGCCTTCATTGGTCCCTGCTTTTTCCTTCCTTAAAGCCAAAATGTCCACATCCAGTTTTGTAACCTGAGATTTAAGTTTAGAGATCTCTATTTTTAAGGCATTGCTTGCTTCCTCCTCATTCTGAAACTTCAAGATGGACTCTCTGTGCTGCTTTTCAGCAGAAGCTTTTTCGTTTTCGAGATTCTTGATCATGTCTTGCTGCTTCTTGAGCATAACCTTCAACTGGTAATCCTTTAGAGATAGCACCTGATTTAAGTCCTCCCTGTAGCGGACCAGTTGTGCCCTAAGCATGGCATTCTCTGAATTGAGATCATCCATCTGGTGTAGCAGTTTTCTTATTTCATATTTTAGGCCTTTGGTTGTATCAGTTGTTCCCTCTCTCTCTCTTGATGCAAACTGATTCTTTGCATCAAGAATTCTGTACTCGGACAACAACTTCTCTCTTTCAGTCTGTAAAGAGATCAGAGAGTTCCTGAATGACTGCATCTTACTTTGCATGTGTTCCCTCTCTTGATTAGATTTGTTAACTTTAATTTCAAGATATCTCACTTTGCTTTCTAGCCTCCTCAACTCTTTCTCAGCTTTACCCCGATTATAATCAGAAGACACTAGCCTATCCTCATAGCTTGTAACTTCAGCATTATGATTAGCATGGAGTTGCTGTAAATAGCCTGACATCTGCCCATCTTGTGACGACAACAATGAGTAGATCTCTGCATTTTTATTATCAACAAGCATTTTCAATTGAACAGAAAAGGCTTCCTGCTTCTCAAAGTCAGCCTGCAGTTTGTCACTCTCGGACTGCACAAGAAGTAGCTGGGTATCTGTATCTGAGTTAATCTTCTTCAACTGCTGGAGATCAAGTTGCATTTGGGATGAAATATCTTCTTTGTCAGCTAGCTGTCTGACTAACAGTATTTTATCTTGTTCCAGTTGTTGAATTTGAGCTTTCAGTTCCTTTAACTGAATGGTAATGGTTTCCACAGTCTCTGTGAGTTCAGTATTGTTGGCACCAAGTACAAATAACTGCCGCTGTTGTGCTGCAGCAGCAATTGAGTATTCATTCATTGTCCTTTCTAGTCTCGATTTAGTCACACGCAAATCACTGATCTCTATTTCTTTCACCCTCATATCCTCTAGAAATCTTTTGATTACAAAACCCTGCTCCAAGAGTTGACTGTCCTTATCATGCAAGGTCTTTTGGAAAATATCATTCCATTGTTTTATAGAATCTGCACCTTGAAAAGTGGAAGACATAGCAGACAGCTTTGTTGCAGTTGTCTCAGTCTCTCTTTTCAGAGAGATAATTTGAAGGTCTTTAGAGTCTATTTGCTGTCTTAGCTCAGCAACTACTTGAGTTTTTTGTTCCATTACATGTTGAAGCTCATCTATCTGTTGTTGTAAAATAGTGTGTTTCTCCATATGAATGGTTTTCTGTTGCTCTACATTTTCCAATGCTATTGTTCTGTCAATGACCCCATGTTCAGATCTATTAATTTTCTCTGATATTTCCAGAGCTAGTTTGTCTTTTTCTGATTGAATATTAACATATCTTTCAGTGACTTCCTTGAGAAGATACTTTTGTTTTGTCAGCTCAACTTCAAGTTGCTCTATTCTCTCTTCTAAAATATATCTCTGCTCCAATTCTTTATTATGTTCTTTCTCTAGATGTTCATAGGCAGACTGTGAGGTTTTACAGGACCTTTCCAAATCTAAGATAACTTCCTGATACTTGATGTAATCTTGTTGCAGACTAGTTATTTCATGGTGCTTCTCCTTAACTAGCACTTGCAGTTCCTTCATCATATTCTTGGGCCCCTCATTGCCCATCTGAACAGTTTTGAGTTTTTTCTCATATTCCATCAGTAATCTCATTTGCTGCTGTTCTTTCTCTTGAAAAACCTGAGTCATCTTTTCCTTATGAACTGTTAGCTGGGAAGATAGTTCGGCATTTTGAGTTTGCCAAACACGAATAGACTCAGTCAATTCATCAATCTTTTCTGAGTTCTGGAGGATCACAGTCTCCAAATATTCATTTTCATTTTTCACTTTGTCTGAAATCTCTTGAGTATTTTCAAGTTCCTCCTGCAGGAGAGACTTGTCATCCTCCAAAATCCTAACCTTTTCATTTAGACTGACTGTCTCCTGGCTGTGCTTGTTGATAATACCTTTGAGCTCTTTGATGGCAGTGTCTTTTTCTCCTAAATGCAAATCCTGATCATTTAGTAATTGCTCATTTCTAGCAGATAGATTGTGTTTCTCTTTTTGCAATAACTCAGTGATTTTCTGCTGAGCACGAAGTTCTGTATTCTGAGACTCAATCTGGACAGTGAGCGAATTATTCAAATCAAGTGCTTCATTAAGTTTTATTTGCATGTTGTTCTCATGTAACTTTGATTCAAATGTCCACCTCTCTAATGAAGAGCTTGCCTCTTGAAGATTTTCCAAAAGTTGAGCATTCTCAGACTCAACCTTTGTAAGATTCTCTTGTACTTCTGCCAAAGACTCCTCAAGGCTGGTGATTGCTACCTCCAACTGTTTATTCTTCAATGTTAGTTCATCAGTAGATAACTTATTTCCATTAAAAATCATCAACTCTTCTCTATATTTCTTAATCTCTTCTTCCAGCTCCTCAATATTTTGCTGCTTTGTTTTAGCAAATTTGCGCATTTTATCTTTAATTCTGACATTTTCTTCCTCAATGTCATTAGCAGTCTTCTCCAAGCTTTCCCTCTGAGCTTCATATTGGTGTACTTTACAGAGGGCTTCTTGCCTTTCTTTTTTAGCTTCTTCTACAAGCTGTCTCATCTTATCCATTTCATTGCTGACATTTTCATAAGCTTGTAAAAGTGACTCATATTCTTGCTTTAGTTCCGAGTGCTTACACTTCCACTCTGACAACTCCTCTGTTTGCGAATCCTTGAGAGATTCAAGCTGGCATGAAAATGCTTGCTTTTGTTGCGTGATATTTTCAATAGTTTGTTTGAGGCTTTCACATGCTGCAGATAGATTCTGGTTATCATTACTTATCCGTTCAACTTCTGCAAGGAGTCTGTCCTTTTCCTTGCTTTCTAATGAAATAAAGCTTTCCAAATCTAGATTTTTATGTTTCAAATGAGACACTGATAATTCCAGTGCTCTAAACTCAGCTTCCTTTTGCTCATGCTTGACTGAAAGTGTTTGCAATTGTTCTCTGACAGAAGTATTTTCTTTTAATAGTTCTTTCCTAGAAATTAAGGCTGCTTGTAACTTTCTGGTGAGTAGGGCAGTTTTGCTTTGGCTGTCATCAGTTGTTTTGGTCCAGTCTTCGCGAGACCTCTGTTGAAGTTCATTAACTTCTGTTCTCATCTTTTCCATGGCACTTTCATGCAAATGAATTTGTCTCTGTAGTTGCTGTTCAAGAGAAGCAATTAGTTCTTCCTTTTCCACCACCAGAGCCTGGGAAATTAAGAAGGCATCATCCCTCTCCTTAGGTTTTTCAGAGCATTGATGGAGTGAATTGACTTCTAATTTGTCAACATATTCCTTCATCAAGATATCCTTGTGCAGTTCAGGGGTTGTTTGATGTAGCTGCTCATGACGATTTTCAGCGTGTCTTATTTCCGTATTTAATATGGTCACCTCTTCTCTAAGCTGATCAACGATTTGGAAAGCATTTTCTTTTTCTTGCTGCAATAATTCCATATGCATCTTGTTACTTTCCTTTTCAGCACAATGTAGTTGAGCTTTATCAAGTTCATTAGCCAAAACATATTTTACCTCATTTAACTCATGTTGTGTTTCTGTTAGTGCATTTTGGATGTGTTGAATTTCTGAAGCTTTTTGAGAAACTGAGTGAAGAGCTGTTTCAAGTTCCAATTTCATCAGAGCCATTTGCTCCAAAAGAGAACTTTTTTCTTCCCTCCAAATTTTATACTTTTGTTCCTTCTCATGTATATGAGCATCTAAATCAGGTTTTAGCTCATCCAGTATTGCCTGTGAGTGACTTAATTTGTTCTGCAAAACTACATTGTAATCTATTAATGACTGCTTCTCTATCTGAATTGTGCTATGAAATTTCTCAAGTTCTTCAGTTTGCTCTTTAATCTTTGCATGTGCTTTTTCCAATTCCGTTTTAAGTGTCTGTGACTTATGTTCCAAGGTTACAAAATCATCAAATTTTTTTGTCATCTCAAAGGTAACGTTTTCTAATTTGGAAGTTACAGTTTTAAGATCAGACTGCAATGTAGAAATAACATGCTCTTCAGTTTCTTTCTCAGCCAACATTGACTTTAAATCTTGCAGAGATTTATCTCTCTCCACAACAAGCTGTCTCAAAGTTTCTAATTCATTGATATTCATCAAGGAAGCTTTGCTGACATCTTCTAACTGCTTAGCCTGTTGGTATAACTCTAACTGAACAGCATTTAGCTCATTGGTCTGCTGACAATGCTGTTCCAAGATAGATTTGTGGTAATCTTTCAATTCAGAGAGTTCTTGGAGTAACCTTTTTTCACTTTCTTGAGATTTTTTCATAGTTTCCTTACGTGCTAACAAGGCAGCCTGTGTTTTTTTCTGTAGTATTGTCTTTTCTTGTTTTAATTGTGTAAGTTCGTTTTCTAAATCAGCAGTGGTGGAAACACATTTGTCCTTTAAAAGAGCTTCACTTCTCTTCAAGTCATTTTGAAGTTCCTCTAATTTCTTAATCATATCATGTGTGTCACATTTAAAGGAAGCCTCTTTTTCAGATATACTGTAATGCAGTTGCTCGATGAGGGAGGATTTTTCACTGAGCGCATTCAGTGTTTCTGACAAATAGAGTTCTTTCTCATTTAAAGTGGCTTCCAAAATATTTATATCTGTATGTAGATTTTCTCTCGCTTTTTCTAAACTAGATATTTTCCCATCCTTTTCAAGGATTCTGTTTTCAAGAATTATAATGTTTTCCTCATAGTATTTTGTTGTAGCTTGTGTTTGAGATGCAATTTCATTTAATTTAGCCTGCAAAAGGGACATCTCTGCTCCATCATTTGCCATTTGTTCTTTTTGGTTTTCATATTGTTCAATTCTTTTCAATAGATCCTTTCTTACAAGGAGAGCAGCTTGAAGCTTTTTCTTTAATTGCTCTTTTTCTTTAGATCGCTTGCCAAGTTCATCTTTAAGATGATTATTGTCTTTCATCAGATGATCATTCTTTGAATTACTTGTTTCAATTTCTACTTGATATTGTACAATACGTTCTTCCAATTGTTTGGATAGGTCTTCAAGTGTCTTCAC
Source organism: Typhlichthys subterraneus (assembly GCA_027564835.1). Classification (NCBI taxonomy): domain Eukaryota; kingdom Metazoa; phylum Chordata; class Actinopteri; order Percopsiformes; family Amblyopsidae; genus Typhlichthys; species Typhlichthys subterraneus. Next base: position 15,762 of record JAODUH010024947.1, read on the forward strand.
AGACAGACTGTGTGCATGTTCTATACTTTCTAATTTAGCTATTAGACCAATTTTTTCTTCAGATAGTTTCATCCTTTCATTTGAGGCAGATTCTATAACATGTGCAATAGCAATATCCTTGTCCTTTAACTGCTGACTGAGTCCAGCAACTAATTCCTTCTGTTGACTTATTTGAATAGTCATGCTGCTAATTTGCTCATCTTTACCTTGCAACTGATTATGTAATAAAGATTGTATAACACCCATATCTTTTAACTTTACAGATTCAGTGTCGAGTTCACCATGCAACTGCTCTACTTTTTCTTGCAAGTGAGTGATCTGTTGACACTTTTCCTGAAGGGACGTCTCTCCTTCTCTACAGGTATATTCTTTGTCTTGTAATTGTATGGATACACTATCCAATTCATGTCTCAAAGAATCAAGCTCAAGCTGATGATTATCCTGCATCTGTTTCATCATCACCTTTAAAGATACATTTTCTTTTTCAAATGCTGCCAATTTCTCAGTCATAGTTTGTGACAAAACAGACATATCTTTATCAGTGGCCATTTTGTTGGCATCAAGTTTTTTTATCTCTCTTTCCATAGCTTGTAAAGACTGTTGCAAGACATTGTTCTCTTTATCTTTTTCTTGAACAGAAGACAATATTTTTTCAAGCTGTACCCTATATGCAGATGCCTCCACCTCCTTTGCCTTAAGCTGATCAGAGCCCAGCCTGATTGCTGAAGCTGCTTCTACTAACTTTTTTTGCAAATTTTCAAACTCTTGTTTCAATGAATTCACTTTAGAATCTTTAGAATTCATTTCATTTTCAATACATTTCAACTGTTCAACAAGAAGATTTTTATCTTTGGTTTCTCTATCAAGAACGAAAAGCCACTCTTTTTCAGAATCCTGCAGGACTTGTTCTATTTTTTTAATATTTACTTTCAATCCAGTGATCTCTTCCACTTTTTCACTAACCTCTGCTTGCAGGTTCAACTTCTCAGACAGCATTTTCTCCTTCAGTTCATTCATACTGCTGGACTGCTGCTGGATTTGAAGTTCCACCACCCCTTGTGCTGCCCGTAGCTGGTGATCTTGTCTTCTTTCCAGCTCGTCTTTCTCTGCAACAAGCCTGTTAAGTTCCTGTTGTAAATGTGCAGTTTCATTAATGACAGTGTTTAGATGCTTCTGGTGTTCTTCCTTTGACAAGCGAAGTTCCTCATTAAGAATCTTGCTTTGCTCCTCCAGTTTCTGAATTTCTGAAACTACTTTAGCTGTGTGTTTAGCTTGGGCTGCGTACTGACTGTTAATTGCATGAAGGGCCATCTCCCTCTGCTCCAGGTTTTCTGTCAGTCCGTTCATTTGTGCTACAACCTGCAGATGTTGTGATTTTAGCTTTTCTATTTCAACTGTTAGCAATGACATACTTTCTTGGTGAGCAGTAAAGGCATCTTCCTTTTCTTTTAAAAGACATGAATTCCTATATTGGGCTTTCCTGAATTCTTCTTGTAACACAGATAGCTCACCTCTCACTGTATCAAGTGTAGTATTACTAATGAAAGTACTTTCACTAAGTTTCTTGCTAAGACTTAACACATCCTCAGTCTTTTGGGCCAACTGCATTCTAACAGCTTGTAACTCCTCTAAGTGGTCTGCATATTTCTCTTGGAGATTTTTAAAGGCACTTTGAGTCTCTTCTACTGACTGGTTGAGGTTCACCGACTCTGAAGTAAACAACTGCATTTGACTCTGTAGTTTAGATACTAACTCTGTGCTCTCTAATAATTGTGTTTTAAAGAGCTCTGCCTCATCAGTTTTTCTTAGCATTTCCTGAATGGACCTTGATTGATCCAAAAGTACCATATCTTTTTCCTCTAAGGTCTCTTTTAGACTTTCTATCTCAGATAGTTTAGCTTGAAGTGTATTGTTGAGCTTTGTAACAGATTCTTGAAGGTGTGAAACTTGTTCTTTTATGCTTTCACATTCTGTATTTTTGTCCACCAGTTTTGAAGAGAGATGTTCACTAACAGCTGACGAGGAGCTCTGAGTGTTTAGAATAAACTGATCTTTTACCTTCACAGCCTCTTTTAGTACATTCGATTCTGAAATCAGAGTGTCTACTTGACATATTAGATTGGAGATAGTCTCTTTAAACTCTGAAAGTTGTGTATATAAATGTACATTCTCCTCCACTTTTTGTTGCAACTGGAAATCTTGCTCTGTTAATCTATTTCTAAGTTCCTTGTTCTTTGTATTTGAATCACCCAATTCACTCTTGATTCCTGTGATGGTTTCTTGAAGAGTCAGAACTTCACTGTGTAGATGGGTGATCATATCTGACTGCTGGCTTGTCTGACCCTCAACTTCCACAGACTTTGCAAATAACTGTAGGACAAAGGTCTCTTTCTGTTTCAGAGTCTCCTCTTTCTCTTGTAGTGTCAAACTTAAACTCTCCTTTGCTAACGACACTGATTCCAGTACAGCTGTCAAATTTGACACTTGGTTTTCTTTGTCACACACTAAAGCTCTGAGATTGGTAATTACCGCAACTAACTCAGACTGCTCTGTGCATGACATCTGAAGTTCAGTCTTTAGCGTTGCATTCTGCTCACTTAGTACTTGAATACTGCCTTCAAGATCAACTATTTCTACCCTCTTCTTGTCCACATCATGTTTCAGGAGATCATTCTCACCAGTGAATTTTTCTACTCTAGTCTTTATGTTTGACATTTCAGCATCTGCCCTTGAAGAACTCTCATTCATTAAACTTATTTGAATGCCGAGTGCATTTAAGGATTCATTGCGTTTATTCAACTCATCTTTGCATTTCTGAAAGTCCTGTGTTAGGTCTTCTAATGCCTGCTCTTTTTTCTCAAATTGTTGTTTAAGATTAAGGCACTCTTCCCTTAAGCACCCAGCTTCACTCTGCATCTTGGATATGAGGTCTTTCTGTAAGATTACTTCATTCTGATAAGAACTACATTCCTCTGCTTTCTGCTGAAACATAGTGTCTTTCTCCATTAACCCAGACTTAAGGACAGACGCTTGTTCTTGAAGAAGAGATGAAGTTTCCTGAAGTTGTGTGATTTGAGCTTGTTGGACCTTCATCATAGCATGCTGATCTGACACAGTCTTTTCTTTCTCACTCATTAAAAGGTGGAGTTCTATAGCTTGTTTTTTCAAAGTGTCAACTTGCTCTTGAAGTAATGCAGTGTGCTCATCCTTTTCCCTCAAAGATTTTAACAGACTATTACATTCTGTTGTTTTCACCATCAAACTCTCAATATTTGACTGCTTGCTTTGCTCAATTACATTGTTTAATTCATGTACTGCTAGAGTAAGATCCTCTTTGTGTTTCAGTAAGCCTTCAATTATTTTGCGATTTTCCAAATGCTGCATTTCAAGCCCAGAAATCTTCTCTTGCAATGAACTATTTTCTGTGTCCAGCTCTGAAATATATTTACTCTTCAGTTCCAGGTCTTTCTGTAGTTTGTGGTTATCCTTTGTTAGACTGTCAATCTTCTTGATCAAATTTGAGTTCTCAGCAAGAGACACCTTGATATTCTTATCCAGATCAGATGAAATTTGGATCTGTTGAGAAAGTTCTCTCTCTCTGATTTCATAACCAGTACGAAGTTGGATGTTTTGTTCTGAGAGTGTTTGAATGTGACCTTGAAATATAACGGTCTCTGATAACCTCTGCTTTAGCTCAGTTTTCAATTTCAAATATTCTGAGTCATAGTTATCTAAAACTTTTTTCACCTGTGTCTTTTCAGCGTCAAGCTTTGTAACATGTTCCTCCATGGCAGAAAGTTTGCTGGTAACTGATTTAACAATCTCGTTGCTATTATTCAGCTCATCTTTATATTTTTGTCCTTCTGTTGTCAATGATTTTACATTTTCATCTTTCATTTCAATTTGCTGGTGTAAGTGTGTACATTCTGCATGAAGTGCAACAGTATCAGCTTCGAGCCGAGATATATTACTTTTCATCTCTGTAATTTCATTCATTATAATGTTGCATTCGTCCTGTTTTTGTTTCAACATGACATCTCTCTCCATTAGCCCAGATTTCAGAGATGTTCCCTGTTCCTGAAGGAGAGATAATGTATCCTGAAGTTGTACTTTCTGACTTTGCTGGGACTCCAGTTCCATTTTAAGATCAGTAACAAGCTGATCTCTTCCTTCTACAGTGAGCTGGAGCTCCTCAACCTGAGAAATATTTTTTTGCAATTGTTCTTTAAGTTCTTCCAACTTCTCCTCTCTTTCCCTGAGCAAATGGTTGAGATGACTACATTCATTGTTTTTTTCTAGTAAGGACTCTGAAGTGGACTGTGTGCTTTGCTGAAGAATTGTGTTCAGTTCATTATTATTAATTCTCAACTCTTCCTTGTCTTTTTGTAGCCCTTGTATAACTTTAATATTTTCTAAATGTTGCTTATCTAAAGCAGACATTTTATTCTGCAGTGATTCCCTCTCAATTGTATATTCCAAAACCAGTTTCTTATTTTCAGTTACTTCCAGCTGAAGTTTCTCATTCTCTATCATAAGGCAACTTTCTTGAGTTTTTAGGTTGTGGGTAAGGTCAAGAGCAGCTTTGAGTTTTTCATTCATTTGTTGACCATAATGCTTTTGTGATTCTAATTCTTCAGTTAACCCATTAAGTCTTTCTTGCAGCTCTTGCTTTTCCACGTTGAGGTTTTTCAAGAGGTTCTTTAGTTTTGAGTTATCATCAGATTTACTTTTGAGTTCTGAGTCCCGGGTGTGCAAATTAGTGACAAGTGTATGCCTCTCACTGTCATTCTCCATTTCCATGACCTTTAACTGGTCCTCCAATGAAACAATTGTTTCTAGGTGTCCCTGATTCTCTACTCTGTTCTCATCTATTTGTTTGGACAGAATCTGTAAATCACTGTTCAGTTTTTCAGCTTCTGCTAGAAGCTTGTTGCGGTCTTCCTTGATGGCTTTAAGCTCTTTTTCATGGATGTGTTCATTATCATTAAATTGTTTTTGGAGTTTCTCAATGCAGGTATTTTTATCTTTGAGCTGAAGGATTAAGTCCTCAACCTCTTGCTGTAGCTTATGGGTGGATAATGTCATCTGCTCCTTTAGTGAGGAGATATGTGTTTCACATTCAGTAAGATGATTGTGATGGCTCATAATATGTTTCTGAATCTCCCCTCTGAGGTCCTGAATAAGTTTCTTATCCGTTTCAGTCTGCTTCATCAGATCTTCCACCTCCACCACTTTAGACTCACTTTTTGCTTTGGCCTTAGTCAGTTCAGTCTCTGTATCCCTGAGCTTTTCCACCAATTCTGTGATTTTATTATTCAGACCTTGGTGGTCTGAATCCCGAGTGTCTTGAATCACCTTTACCTCACGCTGTGCCTTACTCAGTTCACACTCAACGCGAACCAGGTCATCCTCTTTGAGCTTGATCCCCTGTTTCAATGTTGTAATCTGTTCAGAGTACTCCAGCATATTACTAGAGAGGGTAACCATCTCCTTCTCCTTGTCCAACAGGATATCTTTTAAACTATCAATTTCCCGCTCACAGCTTTGAAGGTCATGGATGAGTTGGGCCCGTTCTCCTAAATGGGTGTTGTTCAATTTATCTAGCTCATCGTTGGTCTGATCAAGATCAGTTTGCAATGTTTCAATTGTGACATCTTGTTTTTGCGTCTATAAATATGGGAAAGAAAACAAAAATAGTAATGACCATTTATAGCAAAATAGAACATGGATAAACAACAGTAAATATAATACTACACAAAATGATTGCAGACAAATGTAGACTGGAATTGACTATCATAATAAAACCATATACCTTCTCTTTCAGCACACCACACTTCTGTGTGAGCTCAGCAACCTCTTTCTTCAATTCCAAGCATTGTTTTTCAAAACCACTGCATTTTTTGGAGATTTCTGTCAGCTGTAAGAATAGTACCGTTTTTTTTTTTTAACTGATGGGAAAGCAACTTTTGTTCATTTAATTATTTGAATGGTCTGTATAAGAAATTACCAAAACAAACAAATAACAGCAATTACATTGTGTTCAGTTTGAAGGAGTTTGTCAGACACATCTTTGTACTGCATCTCTTTTTCGCTCAAAGATTCTTGAAGGCTTGTTATGAGCTCAAGTTTCTCAGCGGTCCTGGCTAATGTGTTCTCCTTCTCGATGAGAGAGCTTTCCAGGCATTCTTGAGTGTCACTCAGTCTGAAAATCACATTAGAAAAATAGTTAAATGCTTTGAACACTAGAAGCAGAAAATACTTCATTACTTTTTGCCAGATCGCGTGTAGCAGGGCCGGCCAACATGAACGAATGTCGCTTACCGAGTCCCTGACTGATTGCCTGACTGACTGACCTTGTTAAAAAGCGCATTCGCAGCATACAGGGTGGGAAATTTACTTATTTACCCACAAGGCCTTTGCGATAATTACTATATCGCCTTATCGTGCGATATATGGATTTTAACTCAATGATTTTTCTGAAGGCCAATCAGTAGGCTATTGTATTGTTTAGGTAACTGTATTTTTCCCGACGACTGCATAATTCCAGCAAACTACATTCAGAATAAAAAAATTAAAAAATACAGCATTTGTTTTTATTCGCTTCAAGGTTTGTAGCCTACCTACTTTGCCAAGCAATGAATCTGGTGTAACCAATTACAACAAATAATTAATGTCACACAACTGTGGCTGTGTCACTTTCTATTTATAAACTGCCAACAAGTTTCACCAATATTGGGGAAAAAAAATGGGGGGGACTAAATTAGCATGTAGCAGCAAGTTATATATTTTACACTGTCGCACACAAACAAGAAAGCTATCTCACCTGACAAAATGCATGGAAAACAGAATAGCATAATTATTCCACGCGTACAGTAATCAGACAGAGCCAATTCATATCGTACCACCGTGAACATGTAAGATAAAATATTGTTTCCTTCCTTACATTTGGCTTTTGTTTGTTGATAAAATATTAGCCCAAATCTGGCTTGGGGGAATTCCTTATTATACAATCGTTACATTTTTGCATGCAGGTTGCACGATTAAGCGTTATGTGTTAACTGAAAGTTCCAGTGAGGACAATTTTGTTTAGTGGGCCAACATAATTTTTTTTTCTGCAGCTCCATTATCTGGCAACATACCGGTAGGTTTACACTGAACAACTTGGGGGGCTGTAGATTTTTTATGAGCATGCCAAACGCCATTAAACAATATAGAAAAAGAAAAATAAGCGTTTTATAGGCATCACATGAAATCTAGGCTACTAAAGTAAGCTCTTGTAGCAGAATGGATTAAAACATCCCAGGACAGTGTTGCTCACTAGTAGATGACAATCTTAAATTATAGCGAGGAAGCATTATTTTGAATGTGTGAAAGGAAGGCTGTCATATTGCTAACAACCAACAGCCTGCACAGGTTCCACCTGTCAGGTAAGATACCCTGTTTCGACAATACCGGTATACTGTATGTAACCGACATGTCACGCGGAAGGAATCGCAAAGGGGTTTTCATTTCTATTTCTAACGCAGAAGCACTCTAACGAGTTACTGTCTCGACCAGGCAACGCTGTAATGTAACAAGTTACTTTTAAAAGTAACGATACGTCGGAAATGTTAATCTCTGAAGAAAACATTGTATTTGACAGAATCTGGATTGGATACAGTCTTGTTATGACGTTCTTTTTAAGAAAGCAATGTCTTTCTAACCCGCCCACACCAGTTCAAACTGGTAAATATAATAAGGCAAACATTATACCCTAAATGAGTAGCCAAAACAAAGCCAGAAAATTAGCAGGGTCTCATTGTGCTGCTTGACTCAAAAATGAATTACCCTTTAAGCTGTTCATTGAGGCTCGTAACAAGTATCTGGTGTTTCTCAGCATCTCTGCTCTGCTGACTTCGGAGGGTGGCAAGTTGGCCTTGTAGTTTCTCCGATTCATTCTGCAGTGGCCGTAAAGAATTAAATCAATATGTGAAGAATAAACATTCAGAATGCAGAACATTAAAAGCACAATTCTCAAAAATGTATAATAAATAATGCATTAATTCAAGTATTTGTTTGCTAAATAAATCAATAAATCAAATGTTATATAGTTAGTTTAGTAGAAAATTCCACACCCAGTGAGCTAGGGCTTGACGATTAACCTAAAAGTATCCGAAATATCTAACCGACTTCATCGTAACTTCTAAGCTATAGCAATTTCAAGTCAACTCTTTCAATGAGACATTCCTAAGGAAATACAATGTCTGGAATAATGATTCTAAAATATCACAGTAGATACAACTATCACAGTGTCTACAACTCCTAGGTGGAGTAGAGAAAAGGAAATTCCAAATACAGCAAGGTATGTCAACTTTCAACTTGTGTGTGTGTGTGTGTGTGTGTGTGTCTGCGTATATATATATATATATATATATATATATATATATATATATAGAAATGTTTTTAGATAATA
>JAODUH010024968.1:0-24205 GCA_027564835.1 Typhlichthys subterraneus
ATCAGATATTCTCAGAAAGTTTTTATTTGTCACGGTTTGTGCAATGATCATGCAGTTTAAAAGGAGATGACAAGGTACAAGCTACTGTACTCTATCAGCAAGGTATGATGATCGTGGCTAGATCACTTGACGTGACACAGAAATGCAGTTATTTGATTGGCTGTAATGGTTTGGGCAGCGCTGTACAGATACAATTGCTTTCTACTGAGACACAAATCTTTTTTCTACGGAGACACAACAATTTTTTATACAGGTTTTCAGGTCTTTTTCTACAGAGACATACATCGTTTTTGCAAGTACACAAATGTTGTTTGCAAGTACACAAAGATTGTTTGCAAGCACACAAATCTTTATTACAGAGCTTTGTCTCGTGGCACTGATTTCACGCCATAGCCGTGTGAAGGAGGATATAACGGCCAAGGCGACTGAGGTAGCAAAGAGAAGCACAACATAAACAAACCGAGGTGGAGTGGAAGTGATACAAAATATCCCATTCCCTATGAAAGTATGTAGAACATTGTAGGTTATCAGAATAAGACAATATACTGAATGGGTGGAGAATGGAATGCATCAAACACTTTGGACTGTTATAGGACCGTTACAGGATGACACTTAAAATCCTAAAATGCTGTGTGTAATCGCAGCTTGTGCCACAGAGTGCTGCCATTACAGCTAGCTACTGTCTCTGGATCATGCTGTAAACAGCTTTTGGAGCTGGCTACAAGAATGGACAATGTTCCAGTCAAGAGGTGCTGCTTCATATCTTTACCACATTCAGTGACAGGCCACCATTCTTCTCAAGCTCTGGATGTCCAGAGCAATATGCCCTGCTGGTCTGGGTGCCATAGTCATTAGTCTGACCTCCTCCGGCTGTTGTTGTAGGTGCATTGACTTTTGGAAGTAACAACCATAGCCCCATCCCTCCCGCAATCCAGACGCAGTGCGCAGATAGCTCTGTCTGCAGAGGTGATTGTGAGACAAAGCCACAGGGTTGCCATAGCTCCGGTAACAGAGAGAAGAAAAAGAGTCGTAGGACTGTGTGTTGCTGTTGTCCAGGGCAGGAGTCAGAGCGATAACGGGGAACAGGTATCCTTAAACCTGCATAAAGACCGGAGACTCAGGGATTGGATCTGTTGTGGAGAGGAGAGGAAGCAGTGTTTATAGTATCCTGGCCATGTGCTTGCTGCATGTGAACTGTGTGCATTTCACTACATACATGCTACATGCTACTCAAACACGAGTCTCTCAGGCATATATACTGTACACAATGGTATGGGCTATTGCTAAACTCCCAGACATCATGACGCAGTTTGAACAGAAAGCAGAACAACTGCTAGCCTTTCCCAGAATTGTGATAAGATACAGATAATAGGAAATTGCAGCTTGTTCTATTCCGCTTAGTTTAAGGTCACTGGTGTATAATGAAACCACACTGGCTTAACGTGGTTGTTCAGATGGGTGAACTATCTGAACAAACAATATGTGTCTGTAAACAGTTATTTCTCAAAGCTATACTACTTGAGGTGTTGGCACACACAGCATAGTATTCTTGCATGAAATCATCAAAATGTACATAGTCCTGTAATTGCAACTGTACAGTATGGTTCCATTACCAGAATATAACCTGCATAGAAAGTACTGCTAAATGTTAATGATGTAGAAAAATGATTGTGCAGGCTAGTGGATATGGTGGTTAACTCCCAACCAAATGGATGCGTGTTCGATCCCCAGGATGCCTAGGCTAGATTACCTGTGGGTGTCCTTGGGCTAACCCTTACCTGCTCCTTTATAAGTTTATACTCTGTGAAAGTCACTCTGGATAGCTCTTGATTATGCAACGTGTAAAATGTGTAGCAGGAAAGCAGCAGTAATGGTGTTTGTTTAGGGGTAGCTATCCACCAGAATGACTGGAATGTCTGCTCAGGTGGCAGAAAAGCATTCAGTACCCAATCCCCAAAGCACAAATCACAGCATTGGTTAAAGCTGAGTCTGGGATAGAACAACTGACCTAAGACTGCTGAGTGCAGAATATTTAACATGGGAGGCATGGGAGGAGAAGGGGTACATTGAATCCCAGCTGTTTGAGTGTGTGGGGGAGGTGAAACAGGATGTTTCATCATCTATAGGTCCATGAGTACATCAGAGAATTTACTCACTCTGCATGTGTTGAAATAAGTGTTTAAATAATGACTGCTTGTGAACCATGTACGATCAACCATGCAAGTAGCTGTCTGGCATAGTCTGACATACTGACATTCAGAAGCATGTGCGTCTCACCCTGAGCTGGGAAGAAGACGTCTCCGTGCGTGATAGGGGACACTGGTGTTCCGGGATCAGACAGAAGGTGGCGTCCTGTTTCCGACGCCTGCCTGGTCATGATCTGAGACACGGTGCGCATCCTGGACTCGGGGGAACTCCTCATGAATACAGGGTTCTCATGACCATGAGCCTCGCTGCACACACACAAACACACACACACACACACACACACACACACACACATTATATAGTGTGAGAACATCAGTGTGTCAAAATGAATTAATTATGGGAACAGTTCAAGGAACAGATATCCATTCAGACTTGTCCGTTCACCATAAATGTAATTTTAATCTCCATCATATGTACTTGTGTATGGCCTGTTTTCAGGTAGCTTCACAGCTAAGAAAATATAGTCATGATATTTTAAAGCAATAACGTTACAGACTTCAAACCATTTCTGTGAAATGTTTTAACTATTCCATTATAATCTATGGCGTCTCACAACAGTGGAGAACATCAGAAGTCTAGACTATTGTTTGATTAGATTTTGCTCACAATCAAGTTGGCCAGAATTCTACATATATAGGTTATTTGAGGATTGAGCATATGGCCTTTCGGATGGGAGTCGACCATTCTATCCACTAGTCTATCCTGCCACCACTCATTCTCCTTCCTCCTTTAATAACGCCCATGGTTTACAAATACAGATATTCCTTTTTAGTGAAGATTAAAAAATTTGTACTTATTTTGCAGATCAGTATTACCAGAAATGCCTACCTGTCATAAAGCAGATATCTGAAACTATGCTGACGTGTGTGTGTGCTCGTGTGTGCGCGTGCGTGTGGCCAGACTGTGGGAAACTCACCTGTCCATTCTGACCAGCTCATGTGCACCTGTGAAGGAGGAAAAAGGAAGCAGCCATTGTGAAGCAATGGAAAGGGAACCCTACAGAACCCATTTGAATGGGTTTTCCACCTAGCTACTGTAACAGGAAACATGTGGCCCACACAGCATCGTGAGAGACTACAGTACTGAATGAAACACACTGAGATGGAAATTATCGTGTGTGTGTTCTAAATTGTTGTAGGGTGCTGTGTCTGTCAACAATACTGACGTCTGCTGGACTGGGTGTTCCTCTGCTTGTAGACCAGCACCAGAATTATAGGCAGAGACAGAAGAGCAACGATGCATGCTGCTGTGGCTAGGACCGCTCCCATAGAGCTTTCTGTGTAGGAACATCACAATGAAATAAACCAATGCAGTAAACAGTCATACTGTCACAGGCAAAATATCATATCACTGGTAGCATCACTGTTGTCACGTTTAGTGTCATATCATTATCTCAATACATTTTCAGGTAATTTAGTCCAGTTTAAACAGATGCAGATAAGTATCATGTGAGTTTCAGAAAATAAGATTATTAGCAGAAATACACTTTAACAATTTATATGTAACATGTACCTCATGTACCAAATGTAAATAATGCACAGATTTGATCTTACAATTTGCGTATGCTCAAATCCTCGCCAAAGTTCAGATTTATAAAAACAAACTGAGGTGCAAAAGTACTTGGCTCCACATTTTCTCTGATTCACACGTATGCACTTTTCAGAAATGATTTTAGATCAAACTGTAGGATGGTTTCTCTGCATCCTTTTATATATGAGGCCCCAGATCACAAGGAAAATTGGACTTGCTGAACACAAGTAAAAGTTAAATGGATAGTGTGTATTTAATGGCCAGTGGGGGTGGGGTGGATTTACGATCTTAGACACTGCCACTTTTGGTTTTGAAAACAACTTTGTTCTACTTGGGGTCATCTAATATTGTCATAGAGGTGTTTCGTAAGTAACTGTGTAAGACATACCAGGAAACTGCTTGGTGTCAATTGTACATTCTTGAGATCCATTTCTCCCTGAAAGAGAAAACAAAATAGATAGCCTATGAAATATAACAGTGTGCATTCAGAATGCGCTACAGTACTTCCACTAGCACTCCCCCTTAATAGTCCACATGGTGCAAGGCATTAGTGAGCAGGCGTGGTCTTACGTGGTGTGATGTAGAGCGCCACATGGCTGTGTGGCTTCTGCAGGAACGTGGCGTGTTGTTTCTCCACCATGATGTCCAGCAGCAGACAGCAGTATTTGCCCTGGTCCTCTCGGCTAACATTTTGCAGCTCCACCCAGAAGCTGTGCTGGTCAGCAGCGAATCGCACCCCCGGCGGTGTGCTGTGGTTGCCATGGCCGACCAGGACCATGTGACGCGGGCCGACCCTATTGGAGCAGTGCTGGTTAAGGTAGGGGGTGAACAACCAATGGTGTTTGAGGATGTCGGTGGGGTGCTGGCGCGCACCACTCTGGGAACACTCCAGCCTCACTGTTGCCCCCTCAGGGCAGGTGTAGAACACATGTGGGGAAGAGACAGCCAGCGGGCTGTGGCTTGTTGGCGTCTCCCCATAGGCTGTACATTAGACATTATAGAACAAGCATTACACATACACGTTGGCTGAATACCAAGCTGAACAAACTACAATTATACACCAAACCTACTAAATAACTATGCATATTTAATAACTGTGATCCACATTAAGGTTTTGGAGTATATTAGGCTGAATAGTTATTTCAACTGTAAACGTACTGTATATTTTATGACATGACATTTTGTGTCATTTCAAATGTGTTTCATAGACTAATTTGTGCTATACATGGCCTATTTGAGCACAGTATACATCCTGCTTTTGTACTTTATGGGTCAGCGGTGCTCTGTGTAGTTTAGAACTAGAGATCTACTTTAGATAGAGCATGTATTGCAGGCCCCCAAACAAGATGAATTGCCACAGAGACTTATCAGATAGACCTAAGACTGGTGTCAAAGAATCAGAAAATAGTATTGTTCAGTGGTTGTCAAGTAAGCTTTTACTGAGAAATGGCAAGTCTACTGTATCGACCTGACGTCCAATGGTCCATGTTGTCACAAATAATTCCCATAACCACTACTTGCTCTGTTTGGTGACGGAGCAGAAGTCTTTGTTTTGTACACTCAGTTGCGAATCCATTGCTGAACACCACTAGCCAAACTTGCCAAAATACTTTCCAGATGTTCCTGCTTGTGACACACTGTGTGTGCATCTTCCTTCTCTTTGATAGATTGTTTTTTCCAGCTATCTCAAGAAAGGGCCGGCCCCAGACAGTTCTCTCAGTACATTTTTAGTGTTTATAGATTGGCCAAATCAGGCAGCAGACATCTATTTCCATATTGACACTGCTTTCTTTCCATTTGTCACACACACACCCTGCCCATAACCACATCCCGTTCTTTAAAAAACCACATCTGTTGTGCAGCTCTAGAGTAAGTGTTTAGTTTTATATGAGTTATTTTATATTGTTGTACTAGAACAGAAAACCCACTGCACTATCTACAGCGCATTCTTGAGAATGTAACTATATTCAAGCATGTGTGCCAACTTAAACATAAACAAACAACAACAAAGCCAAACCTGTCTCCCAGCTAAGACGTTGGAGACTATTCACTACCTGAACATTATTCTCAGGTTTCAGCACCAATTCAAAGAGTGGTACAACAAGACACATAGTAGGCCTCACTTAACCTATGCTTATTGTATGTTGTTGTATATCAGATGTTTTTATCAGCTATAGTGCACAACGGTTAGGTTGCAAAAATTCAAGTGTGTGTGTGTGTGTGTTTGTGTGAATTTAAAATAAACGTGGTGAATTGAAGTCAATGAGAAATGTTTGTGAAACCACAAGTGTGTACAGAGGATGTGTATGTTTGTGGATACTGGGCCAGGGCCTTATTGAACAGAACCAGGCAGTATAGAGCTCCTACAGGAGGTATCCCTGTGTGAGTGTGTGTGTGTGTGCGTGTGTGTGTGTGAGGGCTGCATCTTCATTTCCAGCCCTGCACCTACAGTAAACTGCGTGGCCATATAATCTGCACAACCACTAACAGCCATTTAAGAGCATTGAGGAAAGGCCCAATTAGTTTTGTTGTACTAGTCACCGCCCAGCTTAAGTGGTGGGCTCCCATACTGCTGGATAGGAAATACAGTAGCTGCCATATAAATGAGGACTTTGATTAGACGTACATCCTGTGTGTGTGTGTGTGTGGTACATGCATGCCTATTGTGTTAGAGTACATCTGTTCCTTTGCTCTGTCTTTATGTTATCAAGACACTGCCTAACATTGCATGTGCCATTGTATGGCAGGAAGAGCAATAGGACAAGCAGGGAAGGTGATTCAATTGAAAATGCTGTTTTGCCTGTGTGTCGAGAGTGGAAGGGGGGTGTTCTCCTCATTTTATATGCCAGCCCTGCCCCCCTGGACCCTGCCCATTAGGTACTAAAGTCATAAGATCCTATGTTCATATGTCACTTGTTTTTGTTTTTCAAATTGTATTTTAAAATATAGTGTATATATATATTGTGACTCTTTGACTAATGAAAATGAGAGACATCAACATTATCTCTGGCTTTTAACTAATGAAAATAGGAGTCATTGCCTGTGTGATTGCTAGATGTAAATGTTATATTGCTAGATTGTTATCTTCACATGTAAAAGGTGTGAAAACAGAGCACTGTCAACCATTTGCAAATATAAAATATATTTTGAGTCTGCGTAGGGGCCAAGGAACAACTAAAATGTTTAATTTCTAAACATATTTAAAAGTAAAGAGTTTAACACAATCTAATACACCCTGATGTGGCTAAATAAATGCTCTAGCGGTAACAATTATTATTTTTATATTTTTGATTTGGTAATTTTTTGTTATGCACAAGCTTTTTTCTCCAGTCTCCAGTCTCATAATCCTAAAAGTCCCTCAAGGTACAGACACAGGCCCTCTTGTTTTTGGCCTCTAACCACCACCTGTTAGAACATCTTGCTTCTGACAGCTTTCAAAAACTCAGGCTGGTAGCACACTATTTAAATCAATTAAACCTGACATTTATTTTATGCTACGCCTTGTCAAGTTTAATCTTTTTTAGTCTTTTAATGTTGCATGTCTTGCTCTACACTTCAGGAATTCTTAATTATGAGTGAACTCAAAACATACTGGTCCATCTAGTATGCATTCACAATTACGTTTATTTATATTCAAGATTTCTTAAAGCGCTGCCACACCTCCATCCCCCAATATCACACAAATTGGAAAGGGAATGATTAGCCAACTAATTACAGGGTGTTAATGAAACCAGCGGGAGGATCCTAGATTAGCTCTTTCGCACACATCTCAAACAAACAGTTTTGGTAGAAATTCCTATGATGATAAAACAACACATATGCTCCACACCAGATCTATTTGAATTAAGAATTGTCTATTCTAGATTGAAAAATGTTCTCCCGCCACAAATGTTCAGCCATTAAAAATTGCTTAGATCAACTGTGCAGTTAGCCTACCCTACCCTCATAAAAAATGCCAGTATCTATGAATGCCATATTTGACCATGTCCAAATATCGGCAACCAGTAAGTAAATGTACATTGTTTAGGTAGCTTTCTGCACTGAAGCTTTTGAGGTTACCAGATCACTCTCGTTTGTAGCTGAATATTGGGATATTACATAGGTTATGATTTGTGACTTCACAAACAGTTTAAACATGTTGAATTAATTAGAGGTCTACCTCTTTATTGAAAAGTAACCATTTAAATATTGCTGTGCAATTCTGCATGTTCCTAGTCCACCATGCACTACTCATAAACTTGGTCTACAACATTAACAAACCTGTTGGCTAATAAGTCTTATAACGTACTTGCTGTGTAATTGAAAGATCATTTTCTAATTCAAAGGTACATTCCTAGATTGCGTTATAGTGAGATTTCTGCCTTAAGTGTTTTTTTTTTTTTTTTTTAAGTGATTCAATATGATTTTCTGCCATTAGACATCATACTGAGCACCAGAATATCAGACCAAAACAAATGCTCTGTGGGCCACATATGTAAACGAAGAACAGAGGAGCTCCGATTATAACACATAGAAGAGGGAGTGTGCTGTCATTCTCTGCTCAGGACACACTATATCTGCACTATTCTTCACTTAAGTTTGCTGCAACAGTATACATGAAAGTTTTAAAGGTTATTAACACTAGCGGGGCAGAGAACAGTGTGAAACTATGGAGTTTGAGACACTCACAACTCTTTTTCTCAAACTAAAACAACACTGGTTTCAACTGCAAGGGTAATTTAAAGAACTGCACTTTTTACAGTGAACTGTTTTTCCATAGTGGGACACCGTCTTCATATTATTTACCAGGGATAACAATTTACTAACTTAACTATTCTGAAAACAGCATGGTAGTCACTTGTCAGTGGTTTGATGTATTGCTAGATAACACTGACTGTTGCTGGGGCCAGTCGAAGTTCATGGCCACTGTGGCAGTCAATGATTTGTCCTTGGGCCAGTCGGGAGAAACTATTTGTTGCCAGCTAAGTGGAAGGGGTGGTGTGGCATTGGCTACCTGTCAAGTAAATATCAGACACTAGATGTCCACCACAAGACATTGGATAGATATATTACAAATACAAATCCTACAGAAAAATCCCCCTCTCCACTGGAACAGGGGATTTCCCGCCTTCATTTGTCTTGTCCTACATTCACTTCACTTGCACAAGCATATACACCCACACATATCTTCACTCCATGCACAATCATGCACAAAAACATACTTGACTTAACTCACAAGAGCATGCTGGACATGAATATGCCTATTATTTTATTCTGCCTGGTTACATCGGGTCTGTTCCTTCCTGTAGGCTAGTTGAATGGCAATAAGGTATATTTGATCACCTTCATAACAATTGGTCCCTGAATCAATTAACTTCATCATCAAGTGGTCAAATCCGGTGGAAGTGACACAATGTATGTGCCATTGTAGACTGGGCCAGTGTATACAAAAAAGGGAAATACACTGATTAGCTGGATTAGGTTGAAAGGAAAGTCATTTTTTAAGAAATAATATATACATAGAGTATTATACAGAGCATATGAGAGTATTGGCCTAGGCTAATTCAAGAATTCCCACACCATCTATATGGTTTACACAATGGTTCACACTATCTTAAACTAGGTGAAGTTGGGCTTTGCAAAACGCACTTAACTTTACTGCATAAACATACCATACCGTACGGCACTCTGTTTTGTGTCGAACTCGCAATGCTACTATTGCGGTTCCGCAGGACATTACAAATAAATATATCGATGTTAAATTAAGACGGGTTAATGCTAGCCTAATGAAAGGTAAGGACTCTCGTGCTAAGCGGTTAAAAGTCGATCTTGTGTGACACGCGAAGTATAGGCTAGGCTAAAATAATGAGAAATGAGATTTCACGAAAAACCAGAATCTCTTACAATAAATATGTCAAAGTTAAACAAAGTTCAATTACGGGGACATCATCAAGCTCATACACGCCCGACGAGCCGGGGTCTCGTCGAAGTAAGATTGCTTACCTGTATACAAATACAGCACGGCCGTCAACATTCGAAACATCGTCAGAATTGAGTGCCAACGCTGTAATCCAGATGTCATATCTTTATCTTATTTAAAATTAGGCTATCTGTTTTCTGAACAATGCATCCTACTTTGAAATGCATGAACTAACATGTAGATTTGTTTTGTTCTACTTAAAAGTTCCCCTCATTCCTAGTACAATAAAGTTCGCTGCTTGACAGAAGCGCGTCACTCTAATCTCAGGGCTATTGCAGAGGGTGAAATGTTAGCAGAACGAGAAATTATCTGTAGAAAATAAAGAAAAACATGCAACATGCGCCTCCCTCCCCCTCTCTCTCTCTCTCTCTCTCTCTCTCTCCAAAAGGGTCCGCTCTCTCTCTCGCTCGCTCGCTCTCGCTCTTTCATTAGGTTGCTTGCTCGCTGTCACTATTGCTCTCTTGCATCAGTTTAGAATATCAAGAGACGTAACTGGTAGAACAGGAATTGATTCTGATCAGAGAATCCTGTTTGCATATGACACCAGCCATCCCCATTGTTTGTGTCCAAAGGTAGCCTATACGTTGTCTATAAAGGCCTATATGCCTTGTTTTTTTTTAATATATAGCCCAAGGTTAATTCATATGTTGGCCTGTTCCTAATAATGCATGCTACTTGTATCTCAGACAGGTTTTTACTTTAGTAACCATTCTGGTATTGTAAGCGCTGCCTCTACAATGTACCCCGCTTTACATATCATGATGTGAACCAGGCTTTTTACATTTACATTTGCATCTACATTTACGTTTAGCAGCCACTTTTATCCAAAGGAACTTACACTTACATCTAACAATAGATCATATGTCAGTTATCGTGAACAAACAAAAATCTGCACTGCGTTACCATGGCTAGAAATAAATTATAAATCATCTATAAATCATCAAACTCACAATATGGCCTCACAAAGTTGTATGAACAGTGAAAAGTTAACCTGAAAAGTTAAAGTTTTGAAGTACAAAATAATTCCTAGTGTTTAGTTCTAAAGGATTCACTGTGTTTTTGTGTATTAATCCCAGACCCCAACCAGCATCTTTGTCCGCATAGTGGATGAGAATGATAACGCCCCGCACTTTCCTGAAGAAGAGTATGTCACCATACTGAGTGAGGGTCCAGACACAGTGGGCGCCACCATTGCCACGGTGACGGCCATCGACCCAGACGAGGGACTCAATGGCACCCTGCGATATGCCATTGCACGTGGCAACCTGGCAGAGACCTTCCAAATCAACAACATCACTGTACGTTTTGACAGATGCCCTGAATTTGTGATCAATAGGTGTGGAAAAACAGATGTATTCACATGCGTGTGTGTGGGATGGGGGGGGGGGGGGTGTATTAAATGCAGTAACAAAGTACATTTTCATACTTCCTCTACCTAAGTAGAGTTTTCAAGTGTTTGTACTTGAGTATAACATTTTTTAAGAAACATACGAGTTGTACTCCACTTCAACTTGTATTGGCGTAATATTGGACCAGTGGCACTCTCTCTGTGTGTTTCTGTCTCTATCGCTCCTCAGGGAAGGATCACTGCTGTAAAAGAGCTTGACTTTGAGATCAGCAGTGGAAACTATGCGCTGGTCGTCACAGCAACAGACCAGTGTCCAACCGTTGCTCTTCGTTTGACATCTAGCACAACTGTAATGCCACACTGTTTGTTTTACTAAGCAGCCGCTATATTCTGTATACTGTGTATGAGTATGTAATATGGCCATTAGCAATGCATTAGGCTTGAAACAACCATTGAAGTTATTATTTGAACACGTGCTTTAACTGGCCACTCGTGCTGCCATATAAGCGTATGCTTGCTGTGCTGCGTCAAAGGTGCTGGTGAAAGTCCTGGATATCAACGATGTGACACCCACGTTCCCCAGAAGCTATGAGGGCCCATTTGAGGTGACCGAGGGCCAGCTGGGGCCTCGAGTCTGCATCCTCAAAGCCACGGATGGGGACTCTGGCCTCAACGGCAAGGTGGAGTACAGCATCACCGCAGGAGACCCACGCAGTAAGACCTCTACACTGTGCATGTGTGTTTGTGTATGTGTGTGGTGCCCTATTAGCGTGCTGCTGACTTTCATTTATGTTCCTCGATCAATCAGATGAGTTCATGGTGTCGCCTGTAGAGGGCGAGCTGCGCGTTATGAAAGACGTGGAGCTGGACAGAGAGACCACAGCTTTCTACAACATCACCGTCACAGCCCGAGACCTCGGCAACCCTCCCCGTAGCAGCTCGGTATGATGTGTCTGTCTCTACATGTTTTGACACAGAATGGTTCACCCTGCCAAACACACGTGCATGCAGACGGTCTCACGTGCCAAACACATGCACAACAGGCCCAGTAAATATGGTATGGACATAGAGTACCCTTAGGTCACAAGGCCATGAGGTGTTCCTTTCTGACACCCCATTTGCAGATGACATAAGTGGGAGTCTGTCTAAAAATGCCTGCAGTACAACATGTATTTAATGCGGGACATCTGTTGGAGGAGCCCTGACGTAATGTGTGTGTGTTGCTCAGGTGGTGGTAGGGGTCTACGCACTAGACATCAACGACAATGACCCGGTCCTGCTTAACATGCCCTTGAAGATCAGCGTGAGCGAGGGTGCGTCCATCTACACCTCGGTGGCCAGGGTGCAAGCTCAGGATGCAGACAGCGGGCGCAACGCTCTGCTCACCTATAACATCACCGCCGGCAACCTGGGCGGAGCCTTCTACATCAACGACACTGTGAGCGAATGTTGACGAGAGTGATATTGATCCTAGGGAGTGGAGGCATGCCATCAAAAGCATGTTTTTAGAACCTCTAGGGCATTTCTGGATGCACCCTTTAGCGCCTTGCTAGCTTTAAGAAGACCAATATGATTACCTCCAACTAGCAGCTGTATGGCAACTTCGCCCCAGCTCTGAGCCTGACTCCACCCATTGCACAATTTTGAAAATGTTCAAGCCACTGCTGGGTTAACAATTTGACTTTAACATTTGAATTTGGTGACGCACGAGTTGACAAAAAGTACAGTTGGAAACAGCCTTGGGCAATTTTTTACGTATATGACGTGTGGAGCCATTTTCAGACTCAGATTCAGATTTTTATATAAACATGCATTTTTATATATATATTTTAATATTAACACCAGCACTGATATGTCTCTCATCACAGTGCAGTCTTATTATTTAGCTTACAGCTATAAAAACACAATTTAGGGTGCAGTTAGACTTTATTAAGAAGGTTACGTAAAGTTTGAAACTCTGTCATTGTCATGATGACATGCAGGTTGTTGGGTAACATGCGCTCACACACACAGACATACCACATGCAATCGCTCACCTATGTATGCACTTCTCCTTTTTTGGTTGAGTTTTGTAGTGTTCGCCACTCTATTTGAGCGGTTCACAATGTATGATGTGTGGACTGAAACAGGTTTGTTTCTTTTTTGTATTCATTAGCTTATAATCAATTTTACTAAGCATCTCCCTTCACATGGAGAAATCCATTGATGTGTTTTGCTTGGCCTCCCTCTCTGTGGCTCACAGACAGGTGTGGTGCAGGTGAACAGGCCCCTGGACAGAGAATGGGTGGAGGAGTACACACTGACCATCACAGTCAAAGACAACCCGGAGAACCAACGCATCGCCCGCAGGGTACCAGCCTTTCTCCTGCCCCCTTAGAGATAGTCCTAGAGTCATATGTATTAGGGATGGCACCGATAATGTCAAGCATCAGCCATGTCTAACCTACCCAGGCCACACTATCAGCAGCAGCTTTCTAAAATGCATCTAAGTTCTAAAATAGAGATTGGCTGTCATTTACTTTGCAACTTAACTTAAAACTTAATTAAACACTGGAATCGTATCGGTACTCAGTATTGACCGATACCCAAAGTGCCGGTATCTTTATCGGTATCTGCACTGAAAAAACTGTATAATGCCATCCCTAATTTATACAATATCTTCAAATGGCCAAGCGTGGATTTGTTTGATATACACACATAATAAGAGCAGTGTGGATAAGGGCACCAAAGAAGCCCGATTACGGTTAGATAGTATGTTTCTGTGAGGACTGCAGTGTGCGAGCAGCATAAAGCCTTTGACACATCTGAGGCTCAGTGTGAAAAAGGTGAGAACAACACTAACCTCTAGCTGCAAACATAAACCACCAAGCGTGTGATAACAGACGGTTAGCCCCAGGTACATACTGCCGCTCTGCTACAACATGCATGCCCTGCACCAAATGCACATTTGCTCTCAGTTGCATTGATTGGACGTTAAGAGCTGCATGTAGGATAGAGCTATACATGTAGTGGTATTTATTAGCAATGCCACAAACATTTCTAACTATCGGTGAGTGAAATTCTCTGAGAATGTCTGCTCTAGGTGATAGTCCCTGCCTCTGTAAGTCTGTCGATTTTTCACCTTGCCAGAAGGTTTCTGACCAATCAGGACCTCTGTTCCTAGCCTCGCGAGGACATCCTGATCGTGCAAGCTTCAGTTTAACTTCGCCACGAGAATCAGTCTGGAGATCTTGTAAAAAGTTGGCTGGTAAACCTAGTGTGTGGCCAATCAGCTTTGTGCTGTTAGCTACGGGCGTGGTTAAGGTTGGTGTGAAGAGGTGACTTGAAAACAATGCGATAACATCAATGGCGGGTCCTACAGATCTAAAGCAGGTCACTAGTCAACAGTCAACAGTTAATTTATTAGAAGAGCAAAGAACCACATTAATAGCTTTTCTCAATGGAAAATATGTTTTCACTCACTCTTCTGCCGACATTTCTTCTGCAGTGATGGATTTAAAAAGGGCTCACAGGTTTGTCCAATCAGCTGCCAAGTATTTTATTTGAAAGCGGCTACCCTTTTATAACAGATTTAACGGACAGCCTCCCCAGATGGATGTGTCTAACAGACACGTCTCTGCATGTCAGGTTACTCTTTTCCCCAATCGAAACCTTGCTTGTCAATCATGAATGAGTGGCCACAGCTACTGTAGGTTTGTCAATGGGCTTCACAATGGCAGACCAGCGGGCTCCAGAGGGAAGGAGCAGAGGAGGATGGGTTGTGTTTTTGGGTTGTTGATTTACTAACTCTTGTCCTCTTTCATGGTAGCTCTCATTGCAACTCTCAAACCTTCCTACAGCAGCATTAAGGGTCTTGACAGCGTATCTGTGTGTGTGCTCGTCTGTGATGTAACCATCTAACCACTACAGCTGTGAGCTCATTTCATCCCTCACATGCCCTTCTCTCCACCTACTCCCACAGGACTCAGATTCATTGGTGATAACCATCCTGGATGAGAATGACAACAGGCCCATGTTCACCCAGACCAGCTACAGGGCAGAGATCACTGAGAACGCAGATGCAGGTAAAAGCCATCCCGGTGTCTCTCAAGCTCTGTTTGCCCCAGGCAAAGGCAGGCGTAATCTGTGACAGCAGTATGGGACCTCATTACAGCCTTTGCTTGCATAGTGATCTGCTCACCTAGACAAAAAGCTCTTCTCAGTATCAGCTGGGTGTGGACATGTGTTGTGTGACAATTTGGAGAACTGCGAGTCCTGAACATGTCGACAGTTAGAGCGTAACTACCTCATTGAAGGCCACAACAGTGTCTTTATTTGGGTGCTTGCTAATCATCTTCCGCACTAAACAGAATGATCGGTACATTCCATCTTCTCCTTTATACCTTGGGTCTGGGTGCTTGATTCCCAGCCAGGGGGGCATGGGTTCAAGCCCTAGAGTTGGCCTGCCTGTACTCATCCAAGCGCAAGATGCCCAGCCGCTGTAATCCCTATGATTGTACACACTGTGCCTAATGTTAACCTCATTGGTTGTATGTGTGTGCCTGTCTCAGGCAGTACAGTAACAGTGCTCAATGGGCCGGTGCTGGCTGAGGACAAAGACAGAGGAGCCAATGCTGTGGTCCAATACCGCCTCCTGGGAACCCGGCTGGACCTCTTCACTGTAGACGACAGCACAGGTAACACACACACACACACACACACACACACACACACACACTCACACACGCCATCACTCAGAGAGAAGACAGGCATCTCCAATCCCCGCCACCCTCTCCCTAGGCGTGTTACGCGTTCGCCCGGGTGCTCGTTTGGACCGCGAGGCATTCATGGATCCCCGGGTGGAGCTGTCCCTGGTTGGAGAGGATGTGGGAGGGCTGAACAGCAGCGCTGCTCTCACCATCACCATCCTGGACCAGAACGACAATCCTCCAGTCTTCAACCTTTCCAGCTTCAGCGTACGACTTCCTGAGAACAGCCCCTCTGGTGTGTGTGTGTGTGTGTGTGCATGCGCAAATGTACAGGATGTGGGTCTGTGGTCTGTGTAAGAGACAGACTTCAGTGAAATTGCAGTATTGTAGTATTTGCACATTTAATTGAGCATAGTGTTATTTCAGTCAAGCCTGGCCATAATCTCAATGGTCAGCTGATTGACCAGCTGATCTCAATGACCAGACCGCTTAGCTGATCATCACTAAGCATCCTATTGGCCAAACTCTTTCAGGGCAAGGCCTTATTTATAGACCTTAGCCTATAAGGCTATATTAGCTGCTCGCTTCTCTCCTCACCCGTGTGGTACCAGCGTCTTTAAACAACGTGCTGATGGGGGGCTGACTTGTGTGGTTGTCAGGCGTGGTGGTGACCCAGCTCTCGGCCACGGATGCTGACGCTAGCTCCAACGGCTGGCTGAACTATCGTCTGGACAGCGGTGCTCAGGACCGCTTCGTGGTGGACACGCTCACCGGCGCCGTCCTGGTGGGCAACGCCACTCTGGACCGGGAGGAGCGGGCATCCTACCGGCTGGTGATCGTGGCAACCGACCGCGGCACGCCTTCTCTGTCCGGCACCGCCACCTTGACGGTGATCCTGGACGACGTGAATGACTCACGCCCCCGCTTCCTGGAGCCTGTGTTGACAATTAACATCAACGAGTTAACGCCACCAGGTGCGGTGGTGGCCACACTTACAGCCACGGACCCTGACCTTAACCCCCGGCTGGAGTATTACATCATCTCTGTGGAGGCAAAGGATGATGGGAATAATCGCGTCGACGGCCTGCAGGGATCCTTTGGTATCGATTTCTATACCGGTGAGATATGGGCTGTATAATTTGTAGTTTCCCTGTAGTAAAATTAATGTTTCCAGGTGTATTGTCTGATAGGACCTAAAAGAGACTAATTTTGAAATAATGTATCCTAAATTTCCCTTAGATTTGGTTCCAAGTCGATCACAATTTCTGGATTATAACCAGTTGTTTATTAGATACACTTTGCATGTGTGTTTTCAGGTGCTGTGTTTGTGCATAACCCAATCGACAGAGAGCTGGTGGCCACATTCAATATCATTGTGTCTGTCCATGACAACGCAAGTAATGTCATTGACCAGTCAGTGGGCGTTCCCAATGGTAGGAGAAATAAAATGGCACCTGCAATAGCATCCAATGCTGACTAATACTACAGTAACAATAACAAATAACAAATGCTGTTCTCATTTTGACCTCATCGTCTAGCGAGATTAACCATTAACGTGCTGGATGTGAATGACAACACCCCCCGTTTCCGACCGTTTGGAGTGTCCAACTTCACTGAGTCCATTCTGGAAGGTGCTCAGCCTGGCACCACATTGCTGTCTGTGTCGGCTGTAGATCCAGACAAAGGCCCCAATGGTCAGGTCACCTACCAGCTGCGGAACATGCCACGCGGGAACTACATCCGCCTGGAAGACCCCTCCATTGGTACGGACCACCAGCACTAGTATATTATATCTGAAATACTTATTATAGTCACTATTTAAACAAGAATAATATATAAACACACAGTATACAGTATATATACCATGTAAATTATAGACATATTAGGCCCTTTTCCATTGCTCGTGCAATGGAAAAGGGCCATTATACTCACTGCTTCTTTAAGATTTGTGACAGAATGTTTCAGATGGATATAGGGTAGATTTCACATTGAAATGAATGCCGTCATGCCAGTGATTTGGTTGTTTGGTGTGCATCAGGTAAGATCATTGCCAACAGGACAGTGGACTACGAGGAGGTTCAGTGGCTGAATTTCACAATACAGGCACAGGATCAAGGCAGCCCTCCCAAGATGTCAGAGCTGCCTGTGTACCTACGCATAGTAGACGTCAATGACAACAACCCTGTGTTCAGACAGACATCATACCAGGTATTAGGCACTAAACTAACACCTCCTAGTTACTGTGAACTAGCTGCATTTTAGATCTCTGTACTTTGCATAACTTAAGTAAGGTGATGTGTTAGGATTGGACATACTATACTGTGATACATGTGCTACCATGACACCACAATAAAATACATAACCTTGAAGTGTCCTGGTTCTAGCATGTCTCTGTGTTTATGCTTGGTTGTGTAGAAGCAAGTATTAGAGGATGTGGAACTGGGCAACGTCATACTCACAGTCAGCGCCACAGACAAGGACTCTGGACTCTTTGCTGAAATCGAGTATAGCCTAGTAAATGGCGAAGGAAAGTTTGGCATTAATAAAATTGTGAGTTTACCCACAACAGTAAAAACACGGAGCAATGACAATTGTACCAATATCTCACATTAAAGGCTACAATAAGAATCAAGTTCCATTTGGTTAGAAATGTATTTAGTTTATGGTTTGAAGGCTGGTTCGTATGTGACCATACTCTAAATAGGAAGTTATCAAATAGCACAGTGATGCTAGGTCTTACACACATCCCTTTTAACTGCTTTGTACCCTATGTCCTCATGTTGTCTGGAAACACAACTCAAAGCAAACGAGTACTGCATAGACATTCTGTTAATATATAATATATGCATATCTCATAACAAACCCTCATTGTCTAAGCCCTTGCGTTTCAGGGAGACATCTATGTCTTCTCCCCGCTGGACAGGGAGACCAAGGACCAATATACACTGACCGCTATTGCCCGTGACAACCCAGGAGGGAGCTCTGACAACAGACGAGAGAACGCTGTTCAGGTTGGGACAGCACAGAGACCGTGGTTTTACAGATCACTCTTCTAGCCGACAGTTACATGTAGGCCGTTTAGAAGACACACAATCCAATCTAAATCTCAAGGAGGCTTGCAGGTAGGCTGTGCTTGTAGGGGATGGAACCCAATAAAATAATATTGTCACCCTTGAGATCACGTACACACACACGTTTACATGCAGGTCCATACTTTACCATAGCACATTGAACAGGTCGGTTATAATTGACGTCTATGAGTGGATTCAAATTACCATTTAATTTGATTTGTATCAATGACTTTATCAATACAGACACTAGAACACCTGGTTTCCTGTTGGTTGTCAGGTGCTGGTGACGGTTCTGGACGTGAACGACATCCGACCACGCTTTGCCCAGAGTGTATTCCAGACCAGCGTGTTTGAGAATGAGCCTAGCGAGACATCCATCATCACACTGACGGCCACTGACCTGGATGAAGGGACCAATGGCATGCTGACCTACAGCATGCAAGGACCAGGGGCAGGTATGAAGACATCTGTGGCTGCGGACCTGCCAAAGCACCAGAGGTCATGACCTCCCAAGGCACGAGAGGTCAAGGCCTCTCAAGGCACCAGAGGTCATGCCCTCTCAAGGCACGAGAGGTCATGACCTCCCAAGGCACTAGAGGTCATGACCTCCCAATGGTTTGCTAAACTAATGTTTTGTACTTTGTTGCTCCCTTGTCAGATTCCTTTTCTCTGGATTCCAAAACGGGCCTGGTGCGTTCCCGCCGCCTGCTCCAGTCGTTTGAGCGCTTCAACCTGACTGTGGTGGCTACAGATGGCGGCAAACCGCCCCTGTCGGGAACGGCGTACCTGCAGATCACCGTCATAGACGTCAATAACAACAGACCTGTGTTTGTCAGGCCAACCAATGGGACCATCATGCATATTCTAGAGGTACGGGAGCTGTTATGATGTGTGTGTGGGGTTGTGAGGCACTTTGTGCGGCCGCGCTAAGCATTCACGTGATGTGTGTTGTGCAAGTACTGCCAGCAGGAATACAATGTGAAGCAGGAGCAGCGGCCCAGCATTGTGTGTGTGTGTGTGTGTGTGTGTGTGTGTGTGTGTGACCACAGGAGCAGCCACCGGGCGTGGTGGTGTACGAGGTGTACGCTACCGACGGCGACGAGGGCGTCAACGGAGAGGTGCGCTACGAATTCCTGCACACGGGAGCAGGCAACCGAGACTGGGAGAACTTCAACATCAACGCCCTGAGTGGGGTTATCACCACGGCGGTCAAGCTGGACCGCGAGAAGCAGGCCCTGCACAGCGTGAGTCACTCTCTGCGTGTGTGTGAGTGCGTGTGTGTGTGTGTGTGCGATCCATCATGACCTGTGCACGACCTGTCCCCTCAGCTTATCATTGTGGCCAAAGACCTGGGCCAGCCAGTGCCGTACGAGACCACACAGCCCCTACAGGTGGCGCTGCTGGACATAGATGACAATGAGCCTGTCTTTCTCAAACCTCCGGTGAGTGGCATAGCTGCTGCTCCAGGGGAATGGCTCCACTCCTCCCAGTACACTGTATAGCAGGAGAAAAACCAGTGATAAGATGGCTAATACGTAACAAAGCATTGTGTTGGATCCTTGGCACTCACTGATTGAATAAGTCTATACAGATTCTACAGTACATACAGTATATCAGTGTCGGTGTTCTGACTGATGACTTATTGCGTTATTGTTATTGCGTCATTGTCATTGTCGTCATGCTTGAGACAGCGCCCATAGATTTGTGCTACCGTAATCTGGTTTTCTAGCTAGTACTGTTTTTAGCAAATAGCATAATGCAAGCATAATGTTAACCAATTCGCACCATCAACAACAACAACAACAACAAAAAGATTGTTTGGGAATATTTATACTTTCCCCATGCCAATTTCTGAAAGAGTATGTAGGCATAAAGCTATGTCTGCATTCTATGCAACAATAAGAAGCTTTTTAATGTATATCACATTATACTGTGAGAGTTATAACTTTATTGGATCTTGGAAATGGGAAGACTGAACACGTAAGATAGATAGTGCAGCGCTATGGTAGCATTTTTCGACTAGGCAGCATAAATCATCAGAACACCGGTCGGCCCTAAAGTGGACATAAATAATATATATATATATATATATATAAAATGTGCATATGTGTGTATATATGATGGTGTGTACGTTATTGTCTGTGTGCGTCATCCGCAGGGCTTGCCCTACCTGAAGCTGTCGGTGCTAGAGCACTCTGATCCAGGCAGCGTTGTGGGGAATGTGACAGGAGCCGTGGATGCAGACGAAGGCTCCAATGCTGTGGTGTACTACTTCATCGCAAGTGGGTCCTGGCTGCCTGACGGCCTCCCGTCTGAATGCACAGTAACGTCACACTGGGGCTAGTGCGAGGCCTGTGCACGTGCGGTGTTGAAGAACAACGTGCTACACCATTCTACGTGGAAATACACGGCCCTGTTCATTCACTTCTCTCTTCTTATCAGTCGCACTCCTTTAGAGTACAATGAGGCCTGTTGATAATAGCAATGTAGCCAAGGGATGTGGGAAAAGGCTGCTTACGCTGACAAGATATAAATATAACCTCTGTTGTTCCCCACACTTACACCAAGATAGATGGACATGCCTGGTGTATACTATAGTAATGTGCTCCTCCTGAGCTCATCTTTGCCAGTAAAGCACTACAATACACTCCAGTGAGCTGAGTTGTGCTTCCTGCTGAAGGGCAGGATAGGAGCTTGTCTCTACACAGGTGTATACATGCATGGCACATGTGCAGGATGAGTTCGATCACTATGAATGTTCTACTTGTTTACAGAAAGTATAAACAGCAATGGGAACTTTGCCCTGAGTCCAGCGGGCCTGCTGGTCGTCCAGAAGGATCTGGACCGGGAGACCATCCCCTTCTACTCCATCATCGTCAAGGCTTCCAGCAACATCAACTGGACCCCCCCAAGCGGTCAGAGGTCATCCTGGGCCAGGGCACTGGACCCCATGCAGGACCCCACCCTGCAGGAAGTACGCATCTTCCTGGAAGACATCGACGACCAGCCGCCACGCTTTACCAAGGACAAGTACACAGCAGGTGTGTGTGCGTCCCTCTCCGTCTGTGTGTGTGTGTGTGTGTGTGTGTGTGTGCGCACACTCACCACGCCCTCCTGTCCCTGGTCCAGGAGTGGCAGCGGAC
The DNA here is from genome assembly GCA_027564835.1 of Typhlichthys subterraneus. Lineage (NCBI taxonomy): Eukaryota > Metazoa > Chordata > Actinopteri > Percopsiformes > Amblyopsidae > Typhlichthys > Typhlichthys subterraneus. Next base: position 21,948 of record JAODUH010024968.1, read on the forward strand.
GCCAAGGTGGGCTCAGACCTGATCAAGGTGGAGGCGGTTGACGCGGACACAGGGAACAACAGTGTCGTCTACTACCACATCATTTCCATCCGCTACATCAGACTGCAGTCCAACGGCAGCAACGACATGAAAAATATCTTCATCATAGGTGAGCCTTCCACACGCCATGGCCAGTGGGGGCGCCAGCGAGCTTTAGTTGCCGGTGCTAGGTCATGTGATAGGGTTAGCTTTGCTGTCTGTGGAGGAGTGGACAGGGTCACGTGACGTTTGGGAGTCAGTTGTCGGGTGAATAATACTGCATTAATGCACCGCACAGTACATTAACACATGAATCAATCACACAACATGTAATGCCGTTACTGTTTCACGTAGTCATTGTGCTCATCACCGCCACGTCAACATGGGCATTCTGAACTCATCACACAAACACACAGCTGTCTGCATCATGCCACCATGCCTTCATTGGCATGACAGCCAAGCATCAATATGTACAGGAGCTTCTAAGACCAGATTCAACTTCCACACATTCTTCTGAGCTCCCGACCGTGTCGTGTCCATCCTGCCCAGTGTAACCAGTCTAGTCACTGTCCCACGCCTTCCCCAGGGGATATGGACGGCATCATTCGTACCTACGACCTGTTCGCCGCCTACGATCCAGGCTACTTCGAGGTGGAGGTGTTGGCTAACGACAAGGCAGGCCACAGCGACTTGGCCATGGTGGACATCTACATCTTGCGGAACGACCAGAGGGTCAAGATAGTGATCAACGACATCCCAGAGAAGGTGCGCCTTTTCCAGGACGAGTTCATCAAGCTGCTGTCCAACATCACTGGAGCCATTGTCAACATAGATGACCTCCAGGTGGGCAGCCAGTGTGCTTATAGTGTATACGTTTTGGTCAAATATGAACTGCTCATATTTATTTGGAAACAGCCTTACCAATATGCGGCTCCTATGGACTTGTTATGTCCACGAGTGATTGTGTTCTTGCTAGTACAGTCACTATTGAACTTCTGAAACTATAGAGAGTAAATACAGAAGTATGTCATTCAATAAGGGATATCAGGTGAGAAATACGACCAGGTAAAATCCATATGAAAGCTGTTCATGATGCTGTCCTGCTGAATGCAGCTTTAGTGCTGGTCTAGAGTTAAATCTCCACACACCTCTCCTCCTCAGTTCCACGTAGACAAACTGGGCAGGGTGAATTTCGCCCAGACAGATATGCTGATCCACGTGGTCAACAAGCAGACCAACCACATCCTGGACGTCGCAAGGTGTCGTACGCGCTCCTCAACACTGCACACACGGCCTATAGATACAGTTCTGTGGATATGAATGTTTGTCCTGTCCATGGCTTGGTTGCCAGGGTGATTCAGATGATCGACGAGAACAAGGAGCAGCTGAGGAACCTGTTCAGAAATTACAACGTCCTGGACGTCCAGCCTGCCATCAGCATCATAGTACCTGTTGACCTCTCAACCCTTCAGGTGTGTGTGGCTGGAGCCTGGACATGGCTGGAGCCTGGACAGACAGACACATGGACAACCTATGTGCTTACCTGTGTCCCAGCATCTCTCTCTCTCTTTCTCTCTCTCTCTCTCAGTTCAGTTCAGTTCAAGTTAGCTCTATTAGCATGACAGTTATTACACCAGCATTGCCAAAGCTAGAGGGCAGGTACCACTCAATAAGAACAACATTACAAACAATAGGACAAATGGTCGCACATTAATAACACCAGTGGTCATGACAATAAGAACAACAGCAGCCTATCATTTAAAGGACACAGTCATAGCAATAATAATAGTATGGATAGTCATATATAATACTATAATATCTATACTATAATATAATAATAATAATAATTATTATTATTATTATTATTATTAGTGACAACAATAAAAGAAAAAAAATAATAGACAGATTGAAAAATAAAAAGTGTAAATAAGCATATATTGTAAATAAAAGATAAACATATAGTAACAATAGGATGTATAGGGCAGGTTACAGCAGACACCTCATTCCTCATCTCACCATCTCTCCTCTTTCTTTCACTCTCACACTCCACATAGTATGTGTGTGTGTGTGTATGGGGTAGTCATTGTCTCTCAGCGTATGACAAATGTATTCAAATCTAGCTGAAATATTTGTTATCGTCTCCCTCTCTCCCTTTCTCTCTCCCTCTCCCTCTCTCTCCCTCTCTCTCTCTCTCTCTCTCTCTCTCTCTCTCTCTCTCTCTCTCTCTCTCTCTCTCTCTC
>JAODUH010024978.1:0-24205 GCA_027564835.1 Typhlichthys subterraneus
TTTTATATCAAATTATTGTAATTAATATCTTTTTGATACTAATTAATAGCTGTCAGAATACTAATGAGACGAAAACCACATTTATATACTCTCTTAAACTATTTCCAAGTTGGATGTTTTCCCCCTAATGAATGTTACACCTATAAAAGCTATACCTTTCATGAATGGGCTACCGTGATCAGTGTCGTGTCACCATTACCAACAATAAACAGCAACACTGACAAATGTTAAAGAAGGTTGTTGCTTTGCCGTGCACCGTGTGAACGGAACATACAGCAGGCAACAGAGCAGTGCCTCTCTACTCACGGTAGAGTAGCTCATGCCGATGCCGTGTACCCCTATACTGGCGGGGGTGTCCATTGTGGGGCCCATCCCCAGTTCAGGCTTGATGGTGGGGTTGAGCACAGCTTTCTTCTCCTTCAGTTTGAGGACCAGGCCCAGCTCTGGCAGAGGCAGGCAGGACGGCCGCGTCAGACCAAACAGGCTGTAGTAGAGGTTCACCGCATCGCATCGCAGCCGCCAGTCATGAGAGGTACCTGGGGTAACACAGAGGGCCCTACGTCACACGACAGACAGCCTCCAGTCATGAGAGGAACCTGGGGTTACACAGAGGGCCCTACGTCACACGACAGACAGCTTCCAGTCATGAAAGGTACCTGGGGTAACACAGAGGCCTTACGTCACACGACAGACAGCCTCCAGTCATGAGAGGTAACTGGGGTAACACAGAGGGCCCTACGTCACACGACAGACAGCCTCCAGTCATGAGAGGTACCTGGGGTAACACAGAGGGCCCTACATCACGCGACAGACAGCCTCCAGTCATGAGAGGTACCTGGGGTAACACAGAGGGCCCTACGTCACACGACAGACAGCCTCCAGTCATGAGAGGAACCTGGGGTAACACAGAGGGCCCTACGTCACACGACAGACAGCTTCCAGTCATTAGCGGTACCTGGGGTAACACAGAGGGCCTACCTCACACGACAGACAGCTGCCATAGGAGGTAGCATATCATATAGCATGGAAACAGGGACAGTAGAATAGAGAGGATAGCGGGAGAGACAGCCAGAGTGAATCTACTAGTGTGGCACGGCACCAAGATGATGTCTGAAAGGCTACACAAAAAAAAATAAGGATAACAAAAAAATGACAGCTATCACAAGACAGAGAATGGAAGTTGTGGGGTTTTGGAGGACGGGGGGAATGGGGAGGATAAGGGTTACCGTACAGCTTGCCACAGAGGCCCACTGCCTCCCGTAGCTCAAGGAGACATTTAATTCTGTTCAACCACATTTGTACGTTACTGTGCCCACAGGAAAAACATACGCAGCACTAACACAGCACCGCCACAAGCTCCTCCCCTCAAGGGCCTGAATACGCCGCTGTTAAGAGTCTGTGGAGCGCCTCAACTTTGATTTGCTACACCAAATTAAGAGAGAAAACTATACGGTGAAAATGCCAAGGCCAAGCGGGGGTGGCCATCATGGGGGGTGGTGGACAATTTATTCAAAAAGACATTTAGAGCATTCTTACTCTTGATTCTCACAAGACAGACCCTCAGCAAAAACAACACCAGCTTGTGTGCGTGCGTGTGCACTTGTATGTGTGTGTGTGTGTTTAACACACAGCACAGGGGGGTTGTGGGTTAGGGGGGCTGAATGAAACAACCAACATATTACTGTACCGTAGTATTAAGGTTACAGCACTCTGGTCACTGTGTATTTAGGTTGGCAGACTTAGCTAGCAAAGCTAAGCCAGCTAGCCCACAGCCACCCACACCGATTCACTTACAAACAAAACTCTGTCTGCAGAATTGTGGGTAATAATTATAGAGATTTTTTTCTCCTAATTTCAAATGCATGTAAGTCCACAAACTACAAGATATTTGCAACAACTGAAGAATAATAACTTCAGAGAATATGGAATTGAGCCCATCCATAGTGTTTGAATTGTGTGCGTGCTGTGTATTTATATTGGCAAGCTGAGCTGGCACAGACTATCTAGCGAGCAGACAGGCACACAGGACCCCCTGGTGAACCAACCAGTGAAACCCGAGGACACAATAGGAGAGTGCGTATCAAATAAATGTTATGGCGTCAAGCGCAACGGAATTGAAGCTTGCAGACGTTTCCAGCTCAGTTAAAATACAAAATGAACATGAATACAGCGAATTGCAGTATCCAATATGGCAAATACTCCAAAACAGCGATTCAAAAAAGAAGACAGGCTCCCTGGATCACATTCTATGAAAAGGAGGTGTCATCGCTCCGGCCCTGTGAGCTTATGGCAATGTCAATAACAAACAAGACATTTCAGTAAATAAGCACAAATCAGGCTTTACCTTTTTCTTACTATACGCCTAATCAAGCTCAACTTTCACACCTTTTCACACTTGAAACCCACAATGTTGCCAGGTTCAGAACCCATTCACACCAACATCCAAATGTGCATGATGTGCAAACTGCACATTTTGTGTTGAAGCATCCAGGTAATTATGCAGAATGTCTGAAGGGAATGTATGTGTTCCTTCCTTGATACAAGTCAAAACATTGTTTAGTCAAGACAATTGTGCAACTCCAGATGTCAGAAGACTGCCGAGCGATGGTGGAATCATCTAGCTGAAAGACATTTGTGGTGATTTTCCATCTTTTCTGTAATTGGATTGGAACTGCGTAGCAATGCCCTGCAGTACCTGCTGTGCAACACATGAAAATGATAACCCACACATAATATTTATGGAGGCCTGGAAATAAAAGGAATGTGTTATATGATTCCCACTGACAAACAGCCAAATAGAAAATGTCTCATTTTATATAAGACATATGCCAAATGTTGAAATTTCATAAAATACTTTTCCAGCATTTCCAGTGTCGCATATTATTTGTGATCATTCATCTTTGGTCCTTACATGACAAAAACAAAGAAATGTGAAAGCCGAAATCTAAAATGCTAAAATAAAAATAAAAGAATAAGATGGCCTGAATACGGTGCATGTATTATGAAGCCATACTTTCTCCCGAAAATGAAGTCAGACAGCTGTGAAAGAAAATAACATTATACATATCTGTCTATATGAATCTAATTGAATCCCATTGCTTGAGTGTACATGCGTGAACAGTACAGAATGGGTGTGTGTGCACCATGTGCTCTGAAGAGGTAAAGGATGTCTGTTGATTTTGTGGGCAGATGTGCCAGTTTCTGTTCTCCATTGGTAGGGTCTGTATGGTAGGGTAGTGGTAATGTACATATACTACTGTTAGTGTAGGCATTATTTGTCATGTCATGATATTGTCATGTTATTAAGTCATTTCATACCATTTATAGATATTTTTTTCCTGAACTTGGCCTATATCAAGAGACCTTGACTCACACCGTTTATATTCCAAAATTAATCAACTTACATTTATATTGCTCAAATTCATAATTTAATGTTTTATTTTGCTCTCCTTCATGGATAGACTTAGCATTGTGTGTGTGTGTGTCTAACCTGAGTTCATGAGCTTCCATAGCTGATCGACCAGAGCTTCATTACAGAGAGGGGAGTCAGACGCTTTAGTGAAGGGTGGATTCTTAGCTAGAATGCCAAGGATCTTGTGTCTGATTAGACAAAAAAACATACAATTTTCAAATTAGACATTTCAAAATGTTAAAAACAGCAACAAAATTGTGTAGTGTATTGTATTGTGTTAATTTTACACAGATATATAATAAAAAAAAAAAAATATATATATATATGACAAAGATTAAGGTAGTGAATAAAACAAGAAATTGTTGAGATGTGTGTGTGCGCCGTGTTACGCACCGGACATAGTGAACTGGATCATTCTGGACCATGCTGAGGAGCCACTGAAGCTCTGTTGAACTCCTCTCAACTAAAATAATAAAAGAATAGAGACATTTAAACACAAAGAACGGGTGTGTGAATGTGAGACATCGCCACACTGACATTGCATAAGAGAAGGCATCTTTGATGCCATTAGTGTAAAAGACTGAGAGCTATAGTACTACATTCATAAATATTGTCAAGCATGAAATAGTCTGGAGTGGTTTTTTTTGGGGGGGATTATGGTAAATGGACTGCATTTATATAGCATTTTTATGCAAAGTGCTTTACATTATTTGCCTCACATTCACACAAATTCATACATCGATGGCAGTTAGGGTTAGGTGTCTTGCTCAAGGACACCTCGACACTTGATGAGGAGTTAGCGGGGTTTAAACCAGCGAGCTCTTGGTCACCTTGGACACCCGCTCTACCACTGCGCCACTTGCCGCCCGTTAAAAACAAACTTGTGCTAAGGTAATGTACATTTCAAAATATCTACCTCTGGTGAAGTCTACCAGAGCCTCTAGTGCCGCGACACGAACATCAACAAAGTGTCCATACTCAGAGTAGGACTTAAACAGCGATGGGTCGCTGGGAATATGGCCATTCTTCTGAAGCTCACGAATTGCCCTTAGACAACTGTAGGAACAAAATGCAAGAAAGAAAAAGAAAGAAAAAAAAAGAGGAAAATATTATTATAAAGTTTGTTTGTATGTATCTGATGTCTAGATCAGCTTCTTGGCTAAGGTGGTTAGAACAACAGACTCCTCTGCACCTGACGGTGATGGTGTTTCTGTAGCTAGGCAGCAGTTTCTCCATGTTAAGGAATCTGGTGATCTCCTCCAAGATGAGGCGGACATCAGCGTTGAGGTTGTCCACTGTGCGCACCTCGTTACTGATGCTTATTGCTGGGGTCAGTGAATTGGTCAGCGCTTCAATCAGCTTTGCTCGGTAGTAGTTGTCTGAAAACTGGAGTTGAAAATGACAAAGACAGTTATCCATCTGGTTAATCATTTCTAGACTCTGCTTCTACTATAGTTAATTCACAATAGAACTCTATTTTATACCCCATTGACTTCCACTTTTCTCAAAAATGCATTTTGTCTGTATACATATACAGATGGTATGTATTCCAGTGAGGTTATTCCAGTTGTACAATTTTGGTTTATTTAAATTATAAATGCAAACCGAAATTTAAATTTGCATCTAAATTAAACATTACATTATCCATACTACCAGTAAAAAAGGTGACCAGCCTTCCTGTTGAGCAACAAAAGTCACTGGCAGGGGAAAAGATTTGATTTGGATTTGATTCCAGTCCACAAACAATAAACTATAATTTCCATTGAATGGCTAAATGAACATTTCAAAATCTGGTATGAAAGCTACAGAGTAAAAGAGTAGAACATGTTCAAGGTTCCCATTCTTTTCTAGAAATCATATCCCAGGACTTTTCCAGGACATTTTCAGAGCTTATCTAGCTGGTATGACAGACAGGGTTCACATCATACACTAAGTCTTATTTGGTCATATTTTATTATGCATTTTATTTGATTCGATTGTTTACATGCTTGTAAGAGTTTCGGTAACTTTAAATAATGTCATCCAACATGTGCTACCATGTGACGTGAGTCGGGGTAGTGTTGACCACATCATATTCGACAGCAACATAATTTAAAAATTATTTTCCAGGACAATTTACTTTTCTTCTCATTTTCCATGTGTTTTCTATGAGTAGACAATTCCAAGTTTTCCAGGATGCGGGGCCCTGACGTTTAATACCCATTTAAATGGTAAAGTCAGCTATTGTAAGCTAATTGTAAACTAATACACTATGTCATATTCAACAAATATTTCCTTGTATTTCTATCTACCATCTATCTCTGTGCATGCTGAAAACACTTCCCGGTGCTTCTACAGTCCATTTACCATTTACTTCTACACAGTAAAGGAACATTAAGTGGCGAACACTGCTCACAACAACAAAGCCTGTGGCTTCGCGATGCATTTCAATGTGTTGGGCAGAGCTTCTGAGGAAGTTTGTCTTTATTTGAGCTCAAAGTTAGCAAGCGTTCTCGAGAATTTCTAAACCTGCTTTTAATATATTAGAAAAATAAATTGAAAGGGCTAGAACATCTATTGTGTTCCACGTTAGTTTGTTATTTTGTAAATTAATATGGTTACAGTAAATACAAATTGTTTTTAAGAGAATTAAGGTGAAAATTAAACTATATACCTTGTTTTTCCTGTTATCATTATATTTGATGAGGTCGAGGATGAAGTTCAGGACATCTTTGGGACACAGGTTTTGCACATCTCTCAGCAACGCCATAGCAACTGGCATTGTCTAAACATGAACAATTAAACCCAGCAGTTAAAGTCATACTGTTCTGACTACACCATAACTAACTATTGAAATGAAAGGCGGTGAATGACAGTTTGTTCTCAATATCAGAATTGAATAAATTCTTACACATACATTTTGTTATTAAATCTTATACATTGTCTCAATTATGTACTTATAATGTCTGGTATATGTGTCTATGTAATACCTTCAGTAGAAAGTAGCTCTGGAAATTGATGAAGTTGTTGGTCTTGATGATGTTGGGACAGCTTTTACAACAGAACATCCTGGTGAAGAGGGACTTCATTGCTGGCGGGCCTTGCCATGTGCTCATCATGGAATTGGCTATCTGTAACAGGATTCACAACCATTACTTTACCATTACGCATTAACATACCATTAACCATACACCTTCTATGGTAGCTAGAAATATAAACAAATATATAACCATTTCAATCAAATTAAGCCTTCTTATACAACATGTCATCAACTTTACTCTTAGGTGTGGCACCAAATAAGAGCCATTATTGCATTACATACTTTATTTCCCAACACAGATCATTCTGCCCCTTTACACTGCCTCGCTCAGAGGTACTGTATACATTTGCAGAATAGAGTTTCTGCAGATAGAAAAATATTGCGGCTCTCGTCTCTGAATTCAAACAGGATATTTGGGAGATTTGTGTTGTTTATATATATATATATGGCTCAATGACACAAGATGTTGTCATATGGTATAGTAAACACTGACCCACAATACTGTGTGTGTGTATATATGAAAGCGTGACGATGTGTACTGGAGACCAAAGCTCTCTCCGTGTGTGTATTTTTTTTATTATTTTTTTTATTCTGTGGGTGTATTTGTCAACTGGTTGACCAATACACCACCCCGGAACCCTTCCTACTTACTGGCTTCCATCCAAAACAACCCGCCAATCGCGCGTTAGCAAAATCCGTACCGACCAATCACAATGACGTTTTAGTGCAACTCATATTTCACTTTGTGGTCAGTGTGTGCACATGCCTTAATGTGCGCTGGGACGTACATGTTTGAGTGCACGCATGGCTGTACAGAATGTACCAACAGCTATTAAGAGCAAATCTATCAGGACTTCTGCGGCCAAATACACATCAGCAACTTAATGAAAGAAATCAAGCCTTGCCGCCATGACCCCAACCCCCGTTCAGTTTATCATGCTGTGAAAATATTGGTTCAGGTGGAACACGAACCAAGGAAATTCGTTGGGGTTCAGGTTGGAATACACCAACGCCACAGAATAGGCTTTACTCAAGTCAAAAAACAGGATTATGCAGTCGACCTATTAGGTAAAAATAAGGGGTTATATTTGTGGGTGGCCTTCCTGATATGCCATGAGCCGTTCCTATTATTGTTTCAACAAATCAATATTCTGTACAAAGTTTTGGTTTACTTTTTGTGTGGTATAAAAGAATGAAAGGGGAGATATAAAATTATAGCAGTAATTGTACAGGATGTAATGTGCTCTGAAAAGTAATCTATTTGCTCTCCAGTCATGCACTAAACCAGACAATTTCAATTAAAATGATTAGCATTTGAGTATATTAGCTAAATCAGTTATATTTATTTTTTCGTTTGTGTAACTTTCATTTATGTACACATGCATGCCCGTCCCCATGAACAATGCAGTGTGGACTGTGGTAGGAGAATGCAAGGATGAAGCACAAGATTAGCATTAATAATAGAACAATTGCAAGTTACTACCGTAGTTCTCCAAAATCAGTTGAGACTAGGACATCTATCGTATTATAAATGTGCCATCCTTTCAGACCACAGAGGAATCTACCAGGCTTTAATCCAGTCTGCGTCCGTCCTTTATATAAATAATAATTCATCCACATTTCCTCATAAAGCTCACAGCCCATACACGTCTCTCTCATAACCTCCTTAGATTTAAATTTTGCAACATTTGCTCTGGAATAACTGCAGTTTTAAAGGATTTATTATCACCAAAACAACAAAAATGTAAATTAAAAGCTAGAAACATATGGTCTCCAACTACACCACAATATACAGTAAATATTTAATTCTAAAAAGAGCTCAGCCATTTCTAGGACAGCCTGGGGAACAGGACCAAGATTGAACTGGAAAACCATATTTGAGAATCAAAGAATGCCTAAATGTTTGACATTTATGTTAGATTGAATTTGATGATCTTTACAGTTCATAATAATTTATATAATAGTGATATGAGATATTGTTTTGGTCCAGTAGAGACCTTTAGGTCGCCAAGACATTCTAAATCACAGGTCTATCAATGCAGGGAAGAGCTTCAGCCTAAACTGGGACTCAAATAAACGCTCTTCTTCTTTCACCTTCTATAGACTCAGTGCCACACACACACAAATAAATAAATCACACAGCCAGCCTGCCAGCAGCACACACTGTACCTTGGCTAGACAAAAGCAGGCCTGCATGCGGACTTTGTAGAAGCACTGTTCGTGCTCCAGAATGTCAGTCAGAGCCAACCGGGAGGCAGGTGTTGGGAACTTCTCCAAAGCAGAGATAGACTCCTCCTGAGGGCAGAGATACCGTGCCAGTTATTATATAACATATACATACATTTACATATACATATATATAACAGTGCTAAAGCTGGCAGGTGAGGGAAGAGCACTGTAACGCTTTAAAAACACTTTCAAAAAGAAGAAAAAAAAATAGAAAGGAATATGCTCTAAACAAAGGATGCACAGTCCAGAGCCATGTTGCCATTGGTTGACCCACCTGTGCTACCACATCCCTCTCAAAGCGTAGCTGGTATTGCCACATGAAGTCAGCCTGCTCAAACTCCACCTTCCGCAGAATGGACATGTCTGGGTCTATACGGATCCAGAGGAGAGGAGAGTCTGCACTGCAGAGGGACATAGACAAATGATTCAAGAACAATGTTTAAACTGTAAGGGGAGGGGCAGAGAGGAGTGACAGCAAATCAGCACACAGGTGAAGGAGGTGCATGCAATCTCTGAGTTTAAATTAAAAACAAAACCCCTTTTGAAACATCCTACCACAACACAAGAGGTGTGTACCTTAACAGTAACTGGCATGTTTACAGTTTACACCAGAGGACTTCAGGACCCTTTGGCTGATAGAAACACTGCACAAGCAACCCCTATCATATGGTATAAAACATTTAGTTGGCAGGCCAACAGTAATGTGCAGAGTGCCCTATAGTGTCATGTATAAAAGTAGGCCACTAACTAAGCCATTAAAATAATTGACAGATTCAAATATTTATGGAACATATTCTAGTTATGTTAATGTATACATTCTGACATTTACTTTTGTGGAAGAAAATATGGTTTGGATTAAAACATTTGGGGGACCCCATGCAGTAACCCTGCAGGACCCCTAGGGGTCCCAGATTCCCTGTTAAACAGTTCTAAAAGGCAGAGTTTACCACAATAATTAATAAACAAATAGAAAATAGTGAGATGGCAAACATATGTTCAATTAACAGAATAAAGAGTCATACTCCATGGCTGATAGGTCCATATCAACCTCCTCTCCATTCATAAGGGGAATTTTCTTCTTCTTGTTGCTTTAAAAAAAAAAAAAAAAAAAAATTTAGTAAAATCTAAATGCTACAGGAGAGAACACACACACACACACACACACACACACACACACACACACATACATATGAAACACAATCCAGCTCTACTCAGGTCACTTCAGAACACATCTGGCCACACTGGAAAAACTGTAGTACAAAAGAGGCAGGCTTAAGCACGAATGTACCCACCTGCTACCGTTTAAACCCTGATATATGACGGTGTTATCCTGTGCTACTAACCGTCTGCTTTTGGAGTGGCAGGGGATGTCGTGTTTGAGGCTGTTTTCTTCTATCTGTAGAGTGTGGTTGAAGGAGCCGTCCAACTCCTGTACAGTCACCTTGATGGGACCCTAGAGGGAACAAGGCATGTTATGATTTTTGACTATCAAGTCTTAGTAAGAACAATTAGACATTGTATTTATAACATACATTAGGTTTAGCTTACCATTAACTTAATGGGCATTAAAAGCTCATTAGAAGTTATTAAACTGACGCATATATTTTAGCAAACATGTTCCATTATCAAACACTAGGCTGCCTGGAAATGACCACACATAATATCAAATACACACTGACACAAGCAGATGAAAACCCTCACCACATATTTCTGTGTTCCGGATGATGTGTAGTCCTGTCTGATCTCCAGCTCCAGGACGTTCCTCTTCCTGTTGAAAGCAAAGCTGCCAAAGAACTTCACCACCGAGCTCTGGTCTCTAGGTAGGGTGGAGGTTAAGGCTAATACATATTTAGCTGCATAGTGGTATTGCTTTAGAGTAGGCTCAAGTCAAACAGATCATGGCTAGCTCGGGGTGGGGGATAAATCGTTACAGCATAGTATCGCAATATTTCCCTTGGCTATACTGTATCAATACACGGACGCAAAGTACTTTTATTATATAAATTGCACATGAGAATGTAACTTGGTGTATACAATATTTAAAACATGTTTATGTCAGTTGTCATTTGAAGGTGGATAAAGTTGCAAATGTAAAAAATCGCAACAATATCGTATTGTGACATAAGTGTCATGATAATATCGTATCGTGGGCCCTGGGTGATTCCTGCCCCTACTAGCCATGCCATGCCCCTTTTGTCAGTCAAAAGTATAACCAATTCAATTTCACAACAAACCACATTCAAATATTTCTATAGGGCCATCATTCAGCACTAAAATCTGCTAAATTAGTTTTTAATAAATACCTTTTCTAGGCTACTGCTGAACAATAGACTAAACTAGCTCTAGCAAATGTGTTGTGTGCTGGTCACTGGCTTAGATAAAAGGATACACCCATTGCTTAATGAGGGGCCCAATGTCCTTGCCAGACACATTAGAGATAGACTTGAGGAAGCCGTGTGTAGAGACCAGCATCTGACTCCACATGTGACTCTGGTACTTCTGGGAGGAGGCAGTGCTGGCAAGGCTAAGAAGCTTGTTGAACACCTGCAGAATGGGCCAGCAGTGTAAAGCAGTGAGACATGCTGCTGCTGCTGCTGCTGCGGGCAGGTCATGACAGACAATCATTTTTCATTGTTACTGTAAGATTAACCATGGTGGGAGACACATTTACTTATCTATACAGTTATTGGTTCTGAATAAGTTCAACTTGCACACATGCAGAAATACTTGTTCTAATGTCTAGATGCTGTTCCAAAATAAGGCTGTAAATCAAGATAGTAATGTTTGCCAATAGAGAAGGCATCCAAGATTATGTTAAGTTTTAAAGGGGTGGAACTTGTATGCTTTTTTTTCAACTCTGTCTGTGGTATTGAAGAACAATCTTTAACAATGTAACCATAAAAGAACATGATGGCAAGAACACCGAAAGCTTGCCCCAACTAGACTAAATGACTACAAATTATATTGTAAACTGATGAAATGGACGACATATGCATGTTCAGAGAGCCTTCGCTGCTTCACCTGTAACATAAACTCCATGCTGATGCGGTTTTCGATCAGTCTCATCACCAGGTGTGCCTTGCACTGGAACATCTTGTAGTACTCCCAGGATAGTGTGTGGGGGTGCTTGATAGAGAAGTGAAGGTGGGGCGTTGGACTACACACAATGAAGGGAAACAAACAGTCAATTTTAAAAGGTGGCTATTTAGACTGCAATGTAGTGCCCCTGAACCCCACATCACGTGTTAGACACGTCTTTGTGCGTCATCTAAACAGTAATACACTCGCACAAAACCAGCACAGACTGTTCTTTTGTCTTAACCTTCTTAACCTAACAGCCCATTTAACTGCAAGTACATGTTCTGAACCTGAGATTTTATAGAAGGAAATGTGAAATAAGGATAATTGTATTCTCAAGCACATTTTGGCATCCATTCTGTCGCTGCGCAACATCCTTGCTAACATCACCACCACTTCAGATTGGACTTTGGAGCCAAGTTGTTGACAACTTAAAAATACATACCCGGGGATGTGGTTCAGCCACAGGCAACACGCACAGCAGAGTGCTAGCATAATCATTGAAGCCGTGTGTGGGCTAGCCTCTCCCACTCCCTCTCTCCCTTCCTCTCTCTCTCCATAAAATGCAAACATCGGCAGCTCTTAACTATAATGTGGCCAGCCTTGTCTCAAGGATATTTGTCATTTTAACATCCATGTTTAAAACTAAGGTTTTGTGGATCATTTTCTATTAGGAGGTTTATAGAATCCAAAACATTTCTGCACACAGCACTACTAGTAACGTCAATGCCAGCATGCGAAAAGTACATAAACAATCACTAGGTTGATGTAACCACAATTGCTGTTACAATAATCAGAGCGGCTAAATCAGTTCATTGACACGGCCAACTAATACACACAGAGTACAGAAACATTACATGAAACAATACATTTACGCAATACAAGCACAAATGAAAAGTATATTACTGCTACATTTAAAATCGCTGACAACTCAAAAATATCCTAACAACGTTTGCACGAGTGATATTAATACACTTATGTTTTTGAGGCATATTTCCAGCCCACAATGACATCATATTCTAGTTTAATGACTGAGAACCAAATAGGTCGGTGGTCCCACTCATCTGTTTGAACTCTGTCAGGTTCTAAAGCCGGATGAATTTGCGGTCTCCTTACTTGTCCTTCTCTTTGCCCCCGCTGAACATTGGGTGCAACAGAACTCCTCCAGTCTTGAGCTCATATTCAACAATCTTATCCAGCTCCTGGGGAACAACACACAACATGATACACTGTATGTGGAACTCTTGTGACATGCCGTATTCTAAACCAACTGCGCTTAGCACAGATATTCTGCTGCATATGCAGCAACATCACCTCAGTAATTTGGTGTCAAACTACTGTCAAATTATTAACATAATAACATAATGGTACTCGTGTGTCACTGACGCAATGGACAGCATTACCTCTTTGATCCAGTGGCGGTACTCGTTGACGCCAAAGGTCTTCTTCAGGTACAGACCATAGATGTAGCCCGAGATTCCCTTCAACACCCATTCATCAGCCCTGCATTTTAAATGTTTGATCTTTTTATTACCGGTTTACTGCTCAAGCAAACAACAACCTGGACTGTTTCATGTTGACATGAGGTCAACAACATGTTACTGTATGACATGCTGTCTAACGGTATTATTCAACTGAAGTAACGTCTATTTTTCTTTCCAATAGTGGATTTATTCATGGTAAGCAAATATTGCCTTACGTTCAAGGCTGTTTCTACCCTGTAGAATAATTGCTACACGGCAAGCCACACACCGCTCACAACTTTCTCAGGCTGGATTTATTAGCTTGTAAAACCAGGAAGCAATAAACTTGATTTAACCTTGGTGGTTTTAACCTCCTTAGGGAGAATGGGGTGCAGGCTGGCTGAAGTATCAGAGGTGATTTCATCAGTGAATCTGCATTACGTTATCTGTTCAAAACGAATATCAGACCACCTCTCACCACACTACCAGCTTTGCCTAGAAATTACATAGGGAATGATGCAAGCCTAGAACTACGGGGTCCTTTTAGAAATGTGATGATTGACCGCATGATACCCAACAATAACATAATTATTAATTACTTATAAAATAATAATATTATCCAATACCCCTCACGCCAGCTCCCTTCTCTAGGAGGACACATTGTCATAAAAGACAATCTGAGAAGCTAGTGGGCCCTGCCTGCCTTTAATCACCGACCCAAGACAGAATTGAACCATGACGATTAATTGTTAGCAGGTGATGCTATGCTTACAATTGCACAGCTCAACACTACACGCAAGCCAAACAAATGACAAGCCAAGGTCCACATCTGAGGTGTGTTTAGAGAAGAGAATAGGTTTACTGGCTATGGGGATCAAAGGCTTGGACACCTATGGTGAAGTTCAAGTGTTTCTGTCTTTACTACTGGCAGCAGCAAGATGGTATAAGTACTCCTGTGAGGGCTGCTGCTAACACACACACACACACACACACACACACACACGGACACACGAAGGCATACGCTGCTGAACCCTGGTCCAGCTGTCACGCACACAGGCACAGTGATCCATGTGGTTGGCTATTACAGTGAGTGAGGCCAGTGTTGGCTCAAATTCTGACTGCTTTCTGTGGCAAATCCCTCATCACCAGTCATATATGTACAGATCTGAGAGTCTTAAACTGGCTTTGCACAGTCAAACTTTCACTAAGCGAATTAAAACGTAAGCGACGCTAAGCTGCAAATGAGTCGCATGGTGTACAGCACCCTGCGAGGCACTCCATTCTTGTCTGAAACTCAATTGCAACAGTTGGCAGAACTCTCAACATTGTGAAACTGGTTTCACAATCTCTTTCACTATCTTTGATGCTATATATTTTCAACCAATGTCACCGTATTTAAACCATCAGTATCTAGTAGCCATAGGCTACTGTAGGCTATAGATCTATCTATTATTTCAACTAAATACCTCATATATCGACAATATGTTCACCGTGCACAAAATTGGTGTAATTAAGAGATTCAATGGAATTTTTATATTCTTTGATAAAACATTAACCAAAACATGTATCCTGGGTTCAATAATAAAATAATAAATGCAAATTATAAAATAAAATAAAATGATAATACAATAATACTAATTATAAAGTAATGCTAATGTTTTGTGTGTGTGTGTGTGTGTGCGCGCGCGCATGTGTGTGCAGACCATACCAAGACATTCTGGAGATGAAACAGCCAAAGAACTGCTGTGCCAAGGCCTGGGCCAGACAGCGGCGAGTCATCGGGGTCTGGTCAATGATCATGGCACTGTGGAGCATGTTGGTGCTGAGGCACAGGGAAAGGCACACATCAGGATAGATACACACACAAAGCCAGCAGGGTTGAAGAAGGAAATATGTGTGTAGTATTTATATGGATATATTTAAGATGGAAAGCTTCATATAGGTGACTTATGACAGAGAAACAGGTAGTAAGCGAGCAAGATGGGGAAATACATTTACAATAAGGTCATTTAATTGATGCTTTTATCCAAGGTGTGTTAGTATAATACTAGAATAGTATAAGGAGTGGGTAAGGGTAAGGCATCTTGCTGAAGGATACTTCAAGGTAGGCTAACTCTGGGGATTGAACACGCAACCTTACGGATGAGTCCAAGTCCCAGATCACTAAACTATCCCCCCCAAATGGAACTAGGGGACTAGGACAAAGTGAGGCCAACAGAAAGAAAGCACACACATATTTTGTCTGCGTGAAGCATTCACTCCAGCTAGAAATGCTATAGGTGACCAAGACTGTGGCAATGCGGTTAAAGCATCAACTATTTATTATGGCGTTTGCATTCCTATCGAATAAAGTAGCAAAGTTAAAACATGAAATACCAAATGAATACATTTAGTGCCAGATTCGAGCACAGGAATTAAACTCAAGTACTCAACTGAACACGCAGGATCCTACCTGAAGATGCTCATGGAGGCGTAGGACGACACCTGCACGTACGCCTCGTCCACAAACACCGTCTTGAAGCAGGAGTAGGGGTAGCGGCACGTCAGGATCTCCTCGTAGAACTCAAAGATCTCGTGTAGATAGGACATGGAGTGCTTGAGCAGCGGCAGCAGCTGAGGCAGGCAGAAATGTGTGACCTGGGACGAGAGGCAGGGAAAAGAGTCACGCGGAGTTACAGTGTTGGAGCTAGTACGACGTGGAGATGCACCGAGGGATGCACCGAGAGATCTGCAGGAGATCGGAATCGGACGCTTTCCACTCAAAACACCAGATCAGCGGTAGTACGATTTTCCCATCCAATGATACGGAAAAAAGGTCTTTGTTGTCAATTAAATGGATGTCAGATCACAATTAATTCATCCTTTTGTTGATTTCATGCGTTACCTGGATACATTTCTCGCAGATTGAATAACGTCAATCGGTATTGGCCCAAAAAATAACAATACAAGTGTTCTACAAAATGTTGGACTCAACAACACTTTTGTTTGTATGAGTATGCTTAGTTGAATAAAAAGCTCAACATTATTGAAAGATACTATCTTTTATAAACAAGGCATTGTGTTAATGGGTATGGAAAACAACTGATTGATAGAATAGTATTTGCTAGTGATTGAAAAAACTAAAAAGTCAGGGCTTGACAATAACGGTTGCCCGATGGCACGGGGCCAGTAAAACGTGATGTTGGGATAGTAAAAGTTGCAACTCTTGATGCAACTATGCATCAATAACTTTTACAAAACAATCGCTGACCAGCCAATAGTTAACAGCACATGGATTTTTCATGCATAGAGAGTTACTAGGCGCCCACAGTGTCTCGATGTAACTGGCGGGTATCTTTATGTCTAGGCAGTTGGATAGTTTAAGTACTGAACAGTATAACAAGAAAACAAAAATGTCTACACCAAGCAACCAATTTAAACTTAAGTATTGACAGAATTAATTAAATACATACTTTAACTGTATCTTCACAACATTGTTTTGCCTTTTAAACAATGATACAGGGTCATGAACGACCCCTAGTGGTTGGATTAACTTGGTGTTAGTTTAGACAGCATAAAGGGTATAGACAGACCGTTTAAATGTCCTGCATACAGAGCTGACTGTAAGCCCACCTCATGCATGTAGGGGTCCACCAGGATCTCAAAGGGACCCACAGCCAGAGAGATGTTGGGAGCAGCAGTTGGGATTGGGAGAATGTAGTGGAAGGTCTTCTTTCTCATGTCATGGGTGTAGATGGTCTCCACCAGATCACCGCATGACACTGCTACCATGGACGCGTCCACAGTAAACTCCAGCTTCCAAGTGCACAGCTCCGAGTAAGAGTCAACGCAAGGGAACCAGAATCTTAAGGCACAGGACAACGTGATGATCATCAGTACAGCACAGTAAAAACAATGAGCACATTTCTAGAACTGCAAGTTATTTCTTATTCCATGGTACCATCATTTGATTGTCAAGCATTTTACTAAGGCAAATTAAAGTGTATTTCAGTAAGATTCCTGACACAGAAAATTCCCAACCACCATTTCATGTAATATTATGATGCTGATCTTAACCAGACCTGGAGGAGTTCTGGTACCCGAAGGAGAACACGTGTGCTCCTCTCTCTGCCATGCTACCCTCGACGTCGGGGATAACGAAGTGAAGCCCCCCTTTAGGCTGGTCCAAGGAAAACTCAATGTACACTTTCAGCACCTTCAGGTCTGGACACACACAAAACACAACTTTGACTTTAAACAGACCCACACCATGTGATGTAGGGCTGTACAATTAATCGCATTTCAATCCAAACCGCGATATGACCCTGTGCGATTATGTAACCGCAAAAGCCTGTGATTATTTAGAAATAATCTTTACGTAGACAACCTGTGCGTATTACCTCTGTGATATGTGTGAGGGCAAGACGGTCCAAGACCAGTTAGATCTATGGTCTATCTATCAGTTAGATAGTCTCTGTAAATTTACACTCCTTAGCGGCTCGGTTGCCGAGCTTCTAACAACTTAATTGTGTTTGTTACTTGTTGGTTGTGAATATATAATAGCTGTCACAGCAGATTTTAGGCACATTTCATTTTTATGCAGAAGTCAGAATGACAACGAGGTAGATTCACTATAAATGTCTTCAAGCGCTATCACTTGTTTTCTAATCCTGTGTGTTTACTGAGTGATCAGCTTGCTTGAAATTTGATTAAAACTTTAAGATAGGCCTATTATAATTATTTTGATTCAAACGAGCAGGTAAGGCTGAATTGGAGTGAAAGAAAAATGCAATATGTTCTTTGGCGTTATTTCGGGATAAGCGACGTTGATGAGAGAGGTAGGCCGATATAAATCATGCCCATGAGAAAATACCACTGCGGCATTCCAAGCCAGAGCATGGTGCAGGGCACCGTGCAAAAATAACAAAACATACCGGTAAATATAGTCTATTGTAATAGTCTGTGATCAATTGGCCATGTTCTCATTGAACACGGGCGTAATTGAATAGCCTACCTGTTTTACTGGGGCGATACAAAATCCAAAAACACCTCCAGTCTCAAATTTTATCAGATATTCAGTTGTTCCCAACTAGAGTAGACCAATGCTTGTTTGGCAGAAAAGCCTTATTTTATATTTTGCATAAATAAATATAAAATTTGAGACTTCATTTAATTTAATTGCTTAATAGCGTACATATTTCATATATATATGAAATACTGTATTGTATTTTTACATAGAAAATATTTGTTTGCTGCTATAATAAAATATAGCACATAGCGCTTTTACACGTTGATAAGAAAGGTAAAATAATTATGAGAGCCGCTTACTATATCGCAAATCGCAATCTTTGCCAAACTAATCGCAATATAACTTTTTGGTCAAATCGTGCAGCCCTGATGGTATATGCCTTGCCTCTTACCGTCCCCTTGCTTCCAGAGCTCTGAAGGGACTTTGATCACCAGCTCCCCATGTCCTGCATCTGGGTCCACCGCACTCACAGCTGCCGTGTAGGCGCTGGAGAAATAGTTCAGGTTCCTCCTGTAAACGTGGACAAAAACTTAAATACACACATAAGAGGGGACATCACAGTGCACAATCAATGTCTCTGAGAAAATGATGGGGGGGGGGGGGGGATTAATTATCAAGGAGGTAACATCAGACCTAAACTGTCAGAGTAAAATGAAAGGCAGACTCCATCAAAAGGACACATCACACCCCCTTCACTATTCCTTTGAGCTAATCAGGCATGATCTGCTTCAGAGAACCTTTGGCCAAGAAGAGATCCTACAAAAATGTATTAATTCCCACGGCAATATCGATTTTAAACAAGGCTAAACAGACTGACTACTTTGAGATTTGTACACCTGCTTTTATGTAAAGCTTGGTTGCCATTTGTGTTTGCACTTAATGTGTGTATGTTTTAATTCTTTTGTCGTGAGCCCTATCCGAGAAAATGTTGTAATAAAGTTTATTGAATCTTGAATCTGCCTAGTATCATCATCATCATCATCATCATAGTATAACGAACCACATTTTACTTTGTGAATAGTGTCTAGACATGCTCTCGTTGGTATTACTTAAGTCAGTTGGTTGAATTTTGAAACTACTGTAGCAGCCTTTAAACCATCTGCTTATCTCAGCATAAATTGAGCTGAGAGCATTAGTCAGGTAGCCTGGCTCTGCCTGACTAATGCTCTATAGACATTGACAAAGTACTGTAAATATGGCCTGGTTGCACTATGCTAATAATCAGGCTCTCTTTCTAACAGACAAAAAATATGTCAATTTCTGAGAATTCATTGTGATCATAATTACATCCTAACTCCACAAAGGGTGATTTAACTTTTACATGAGTATAAACTGACTTACTGCTTGGACTCATGGTGGCAGACCTCCAGAGTGGGGTCATTGTAGATGAACGGGGCCTCAAGTTCATTGACTCGGACTCTGTAGATGCGACACTGTTTACTGTTGAGTTTGATCCTATTGAGGTTGACCACTGTGGGGAATATGGTGAGCTCCACATAGCCCTAGAGAAAGAACATTAACATGATTTAAGTAGAGAGCTGCTTTTTTTAATTGAAGGTAAATATGTTGAAGAATTGTTTTAAAATTATTATCAATTTAATATTATAAACGTCTATACTTACAATTACAGATTTTCTCTGGAAGTTGATGTTATTGACGCACACAATCTGGTGAGTCGTAGAGAAAAACACGTTTTAACGTAACTTACATTGCAATTATTACATTATTGTGCACATCTTAAAGCTTGTAAGAGAAAATACTTATAATTTAAATGGACGTGGGCTCTCAAATCCTTTGTCTTTCTTCCTGTTCATCTTCGATCAACGTTGAACTAACTGAACTGCAACATAGAGAAAGAGTACGGTACCCTACCGTACAGTACCGTACCGTAAGATAAAAGTACTGAAATGTTTGTACTGTGAAAATGATCAGGTTCTACACCAAGTCGCTATAAAACAGACTCATACGTGTGCAAATAAGCAAAATAAAAGCCTTGGTAGCCTACTATATTCCAATATGCACACAAATAGCGTACATATGCACGAAGAGATCACAGACTGTTACTGTATTTGGGCATGACAGTGATATCTATTCGGTTAGTACTCCGGGAGCAACGAGGTAATCCACAAAATCAGTTCAATCATTACTGAATTCCGTCATCGCATAAACATTGTTGTCTTCACAGAGGATCACAACATTCAAATCTTTATTCGGTTTGCGGATATGTGATCCTGTTCCAAACACGTTCCGCCATTTTGTTTGTAACCTTTGAACTCCAAATCCCGCTTAAAAATTATTCAACAGCTGTTAACTTAATCAAAATAAATAACTCTGCGTTATCAAACACGCACTAATTATACGTATAAATAATTTAGAATGTTAAAAAATAAAAACATTTTACTTTAGCAAAACAAAAGTTTGTACAAATTGGCCTGTTTTGACTCGCTTCGACCACTGGAGGGCTCTCAAACACAACACCATGGGAGAGCAGAGAGAGAGAGAGAGAGAGAGAGAGAGAGATGGAGATGGGGGGGGGGTTGAGAAAGAGAGAAACAAAGATAAAGTAGAGATGGGCAACCTCCTTTTTCCCCTCACCTCAGGCTCAGCCAAGTTATGAATGTAGGCCGAAAATTATACTCTTGACATGAGAGGGCAGTGAAGTCACAATTTGAAAACAAATGTAGCCCATCGGTGTTTGTGTTGTAGAGTTCCAATTTTTCAGACACAAACTGTAGGCTGCTTTTAAAAGAGGTGTTAGTTTAAACTCAAATTTAGCAAGAGCAATTATTTCAGATTGTGTAATCCTATATATCCCTAACCTACACAAAATAGGAAACAGTGTTTCCTCTGCATAAATGCAGCACCTGTTTATAAACTAATAATGAATGTGTAACCTGTATGTTCAAGTCACCTGATGTACACTTTATGTCTATTTTATATAGACTACTATCTATCTAAAATATAGGCTACGGAAAGGTTTAGGCCTGTAACTATATTAATTAAGGAAAGTCAGCCTGATCATTTCACATAAAAGTTCTGATACACCTAAATAGAATATCTGACTTGGATAGCCTACTTCATAGAATATAATCTACTAGTCTATTACACCTGGCATCTTTGTGAATATAAAGTCCTCTGACATCCTTGTGAAATGCATCCCATGTGTTTTTTATAGCACCTATAGCAGATAAAACGTGTATTGTGTCCAAATTACAACCACTGAGCATAAAGCAGTGTGCTGTGTGCACGTTTCTTAGCACACTCCAAATAAATCGTGGGTGAGAGATTTGTGGTGACCTCCCAAGTTGTTAAAACCCACTGTTCTGCTGTCACTTGACTAGTTGTTATATTTATGAGTGCACAGTCATATGAACAAGCAGGTGTGAATAAAAGCATTAACAGTGTGTGTAGTAGATGTGGTGAAAGGCAGAGCAATGATGTGATAAGACAAATGGGTGAACAGGTGAATAGGTACCTGCCTTCAGTGCATTTATCCATTCAATAAGCATGCTCAGCAAATACCTATATAAAAGGCACTGGACAAACAGCAGGCACAAATGAATACATCTAATTTAAATCTTATATTATTAGATAAAGATGATATTTTCTGTTCTTCTTGGGACTCAGCAATGGACTCCATCCAGGTGTTCAGGCTTGTGAGAAAGGCCTTTAAAAGCATCACAGTTAAACACGTTTCTCTCCAGCTGTCCTTTCGATGTGGTGGGTCAAAGAGAGAGACAGACTTTGCTGGAACAGTATTTAATAGCGTAGTGCAGACACAGTTGTCAAACACAACATGTGAAGTCTTCACATTTTTCACCTCCCTCTAGCAAACTATTTGAACACCATTGAATCAATCCTTCGACGGATTAAGCAACACGCCATTTTATGACGATGTTTAATTTAGTATACCCATTTTTCTGCTGTTCAGCTGTCTTTACAAATACAATTATGATGTGGTAATTTATTTAGCGTTATGATTTAATCTAACGTGAATTACAGTGAGTACAGGTATTTTAAAGAAATCTTGCTCAAGGCATGTCAAGGATTGAACCCTTGACGTTTGACTGAAAGATCATCTCTCATTCACTCACTAAAGATGATTATGAGAGCGTTTATATATTTTAATAGTCATTATCATCACAATTACCCCATGCAATTTATTGTACAACACAAATATAAAATAAAATGTAATGCATTATATTTGAATAATGCATTAAAAATATAAAGATATTTTAATAATTAAATGTGATATTGCCGACACTCTTATCTAGTGAAAACTAATACATTTGCAGAAAGCTATTATTAGTTTTTCCAGATTTACAACTTCACCCTTTACAACACCAGCCATTTATGTCCACACCAGATGTGCTCTTTCAAACATCAGTCTCCCGTTGATTCAGGCTGCAGATGGGCTAAAGTTTCCACAGTGTAGCTATATTAAGCAGTAGCAGTGGTCCTACAGGCAAAATGAGGGGTTTGCACTGTGACCTCCCAGGTAGGGTTCAGAGAAGAAGGTCAAAGGTCACTCCTCCCTGCTGTTCTAGAAATATCCTGGACTGATGTTGGAACAATAAGCAGTAAGGGAATCCCCAATTATTTGTCTGTATTTTAGTTTGAGTACAGTAATTAATACAGTAGTCTTAGTGATCATACAGTGCATTGATATGTTATCATTATATTGCTAGACATAATTGCATTAAGAATGATTGAGTATTCATTCAAACTGAATCAAGCCTGTACTCAGTCAGAACAACAGAGATTACACAACCATAGAGAAGGGATGCCTTTATTTGTTCAGAGATCTAAGGACAAGACAGTTGGTTATATTCTCAACAACAGGAAAAAGGTGAGATGTTGCACAGGTAAGTGGGAAAGAAAACAGATGTTACAGATATTTGTAAACCTCTTTTTACAGTACGTAGAAAAATCTGACATTAATGAGGTTCATGAACCAAGGGTGACTTCTTCACTTCACCTCATCATCAATTTACTGTCATAAGTTGGTCTATAGGGAAAGTGAAGTTTAACAGAAATAAAATCATGATGACATTCTGTCTCCCGATGTTAAAACTAGTTTGGTCCCAGAGGTGCCCTCCAAGATGCCAATGTCCCTTGGAACCTCCCCTGTGTGGCTCCGGAGTGCCCCAGATTCTGTCTGTGTTGCCTGGTGTGTGCCCGCCATATTGGAGAGTCCTGCTCAGAAACCAACCCATAAATCTTTTATTTAATCTAATGAAAACATTTGTTCAGTATATAATGTAAATGGACTGCATTTTATATAGCGCTTTTCAAACCTTCCGGTCACGCAAAGCGCTTTAAAGTATAGCCTGGAATTCACCCATTCACACACATTCATACACCGATGAATGTGTGTGTGCATGTACCCCTATGACGTTAGTGTCACTGGAGTGAGAGGCAAGGCAGACAGACAAACAGTTGTGCCCTCTGACCTGTCCAAAGTGAGGCTAGAGGAATGAGGCAGGAATACAGGAAGCACAGTGTCTGTCGCTCTACTCTGGAATCTAAGGCAGCCATGTGATCATTCTTAGGCAGTAGAATGTGTTTCTACTGAGACGTAACACTATTTATTTAATATAAACTTTTACAAGGCATAGTCAATGTGCCTTGTTATTCATTTCAATTATATGTAGCAAGTAAAGCCTGACTTATTTAAGGTTATTTTAAGTAACCCAAGATCTTTGAGGACACACATTTCACACACTTCTTTCTATAGTGCAGTACATTAGGATGCCTTAGGAGGTTAGGAGGTACATTAGGATGTCTTAGGAGGATAGAATATTGTGATGCACCATCTCCCTCTGTGTTGCTGAGTAGCCTATCGTCAGGAGGAGACGGTGGGTGTGGACGCCTGGGAGCCCATCCTCAACTGCATCCAACAGACCACAGAGTGGAGCACCTGCTCGCGGAGCTGTGGCGCGGGCGTGTCCACCAGAGTGACCAATAAGAACCCTGCGTGTGGGATGGTGAAGCAG
>JAODUH010024988.1:4620-24203 GCA_027564835.1 Typhlichthys subterraneus
CCCGGGTTTCCCCCCCCCCCCCACACTGAACGTGTCACATTTCTTGTCTGTTTGCACCTGGCCTCTTCCCCCACCTCACATGATGCTAGTCTGAGCGGAGAGAGCCATGGTACATTTACATAGCATATAGCATACCCGTCCATAAACCACGCACACACGCACAAGTATTGGCTTCATCTGCCCTATGCTCTTGACATATATGCTGGCCTATTTATTTGCAAAGAAAAACAAAAATAGAAATAAATAAGAGATGAAATATGAAAGCAGCGTAACCTTTCTCCAACGTTGGCACCGAACAACAGCAGCAGTGGGCTAACGTACAGAAGGCTGTGAAACTAGGGATTTGTTTCGGGGCTAAAGGTTTAGAACATAATCTGTCTTTGATAGCTGTTTGAATCGCAATCCAAAGTGTCAGCTTGTCCAGACAGGTGACATGAAGAGGTTGAAAGCGTTTTTGCTTGTGGGAGCCGTTGTCTGCGGTGCCTTGGAAATACAAAAATACACCTCAGCTAAGAGATAAATAAGATTAAAAACGATCTGAATGACCACAGATGAGTGAATAATGTGCCCAAAGATATTTTTTAAATAGATTGAATCTTTTATTTCTGTATTCCGGGGAATGTTTTATTGAACTGTCACAAATGTTGTACTTCCTGGACTTGAAGGCCTCACCCAGAATTAGCCAGTAAATCTCAATGGTGCGAGCGGCGAAGCAGGGCAATGTCCCACGGGCTAATGCCTCGCCTTTAATGGCCGACAGAACAGGATAAACGACAAGATAGCAGTCACACATCACACCTGGCCCCGGGCTGCTTGTGGTCACTGTACTCTTCCTGTATTCTAATAGATACATTATATGTATGAGAGCTTTATCAATAGCACTGCTGTGCCATAACAGAGACCTGCTGCACACTAGCTACATTCAGAGTACATTCACTCATTTTTACTCTTAGCACTTAACATTTATTTAAATGTTGTCTTTTTAATACCAGCAATTTACCTTTCCCAAGCCCCGCCTCTTTTGCTTGTCCTACCTAGTTACTGTAACTAGGGAGGACAAACCACCATAGAAAGCTATTACAGGAAAACAGACAAAACGGTTATTGGAGGACATGCAAAAAGGGTTTAACTGCATGTTCGTTCTGCACGTGGTGAAAATATAATCTGGGGTTCCTGGCTCAGAGAACAAAACAATCCTTTTGCAATGTGTGTTCAATGTGGTTGGGGTGGAGTTTCTGAGGGAGCACCCTGTTATGACGTTATGAGGGGAGAGGTGTTTTTATTTTGATATTGAGATAGTGAGTTCAGATATCAACAATCTTTCTCCAGCACTGCTGACTCCACGTTTAAAGGCAGGTTTAATCATTCTCAAAAATGCTTGCTAACTATCAAAACAAATTCTATCAGAAGCAACTCACATTGGAAATGCATTGCAAAGCCAAGGGCAACGTTGTGAGCAACGTTGTTTGTGTTCCAATTAATGGAGCCAGGGCTGTGAAGTAGTACCGGAGTATTTTTTCAGTGTGCACAGAGAATGCTAAACTAGTGTATCATTATACAATTATCTTTCAAAAGCTGACTATACCTTTAACGGCTAAGTAGCCAGCCTTGCCCCAGTCATCAGAATGTCGTGGTCCAAGATGACCCTGTGTTGTACTGTACACATGACAATATAACACTGACTTTGGCTTGACTTTGTGCTGCTACAGAATTCACACAGCATGGAGAGAGCCCAGCGCATGTGACGGAAACTATAAGCCCAAAGAGGAAGACACACAATAATCCCACTGCATCTTCCCCTGAAATGCTCTGAATCATAACAACATCTACAATAACTCCACTCCTTCAGAGGAGGGCATCAATCCCAACCAATTTGCCCACAGGGCCGGACAGGCTGTGTGAGCACAGTTTAGTGATTTACGGCAACATCAACACAATATAGCTCCCCCTGCTGGAGGTAGTCAGCTGTGCTCACACTGTTAACGCCTCAGGTTATGTTTGTGTTCTGTTAGCGTTACTTTTAAATTGTTTGTCAGCGTGAACACCTGTCTGACGAAAGTTGTCTGATCGCTGCATCACATCTGACATGGTTCACGTTACATTGTTGTCCGAACGATCGCTACTGTAGCTATAGAAACGCATCATCATCATCACTTTAAAATAACGATGACGTGTCATGTGAGTACGAAGCCGTAACGGAGTAGACATGACAGCCAGAATCAGAAGATGCTGTGTACACATGCAAGGAATTTGTCACCAATAATTTGCTGCTCTCAATAGCATAACATGTAAAATAGAGTTGGGAGCAATAACGCAATGGCGCAAAATGTAAATGTGTTACTATATGCTGTATACTTGATGATTAATAATATGAATGTACTTATGTACTTACCGTTCTCTATGCACGTTGAAAAGTCTATCTGATACTTCTACACAGCCCTGTCTTTGTAAATAGGAACATAAACAAAGTGGTGAACACCGCTCGTAAAGCTGTAGCACTATGCTTAGCTTCACAATGCATTTCAACGCGTGAGGCCCCGCCGCGGAGGTCCGCGGAGTCATACTGTTTTGATTTGAGTTCAAACTCAGCAAGAATGACTGTACTTTTAAACTAACTAAATTGCACTGACGGGAGAGTGGTGTTTTTGTTTTGAGTTCGAATTTAGCGAGTTCTCTCGAGAATGACTTAAAGGTGCAGACAGCTATTGCAAGCTAAATATAAGATAATACACTGTCAAATTCACCAAATATCTCCTTGCATTCCACTATCTTACCTTTCTCTGTGCGTGTTGAATCTACGTGTGGCCTGACCACTAGCCATAAACCGGCTGTGATGACATGAACACCTGTGACTGAATCGCCTTCTTTTGGTTTTGACATTTCACAGTGAATTTAGCGCCCCCCACCACGCTGATGGAGACAAGCGGTACAACTGCTGGTAGTTTCTCCCCACCGTGACACCAAACCCACAGCTATCAAAAAGTGAAACTGGACATCTGCTCCTCTGATGTTCAGTTCTTGCATTTTGGTGAGGCGTGCTCCTTTCCTGTACGCAACTCCCATCCTGCCTGCGAGTGATAAGCTAAGATGGTAATTTTCTGTTGTTTTTGTAAAAGACACCTCTCTTATCTACACTACCGAGGTTCAGTTTAACAAAGAGTATATAAGAGTATGTATAAGGTAAATTAACATTTGACAGCTAACAATATCCTAACTGAACAAGACAGAAAAGCTAACTGAGGCATTATTGGTATGTCATCGTTATTTTATATAACAATAAACGTCTGCTACGTTGACATGATCAATCAACAGTTAGAACAGAAGAAACGTTCACAGATAACATGACATACTCTACATTTAAAGTTACTTTCCCTGTCTGACTTAAGTAACAAGCAGAATACAATTAAAGTAAACAAAGAGCTGCTTTGTGATCATAAATATGCATTGATAACAACATAACTATGGTATCAATTATGGTGCATTAGGCATCCTGGATTTTGTCATTAACAATGTGCTTTACTGCTAATCTGCCCATGACAGTCACATTCAATACAAACCACCACAGGAAATAAACTTCTACTTTAACTTTGCTACATGTCCTTGTTCAGCCTACGTAATAATGCCCTGCCCGTAATGCAAACTGCTGTTTGTAATTGACTCAGGAATACGCTGTAATCACATCTCAGCCTCATTTATTTAACCTACACATATGGGACCTTACGGTGGGGAAGGGGGGTATTCCAGCTCAAGTTTTCCCATGGGATTATCCCTGCGTATCCCTGGAGGCCAGCGTTAGCAACGATCGGGACGACGGAGCCAGGGGACGACCTGGGCTTCTGAGCAGAGCGCTAATGCCCCCAGAAAGCAGGTTATGGAGCCATTACGGCGCCATATTGATTTAGATGCAGCGCTGGTGCACGACAATCCGTGGCTTCATCTGGGGCCTCGAGGCAGCCAATTGAATCAAGGCCTGCACACGGGCCGGTGCATAACCAGGTTTCTATGCTTTCATGATGTCCACGGTTGCTCTGCACTATTAGGGCAAAGGCTAAGGGCCTCCATTTGTCTTAAATTGACATCTGGCTCCAGAGGCGGGAAATTAGTTTCACTGTACCTTAACAATGTCTTCGTTGGACGACTTGCACTGGACGAACGACGAGACGTCAGTCACTGCGCCGTTCATCTCTATGGAGACCATCTTGACGGGAATGGCCACAGTGCGTCCGGTCAGAATGGCAGTGTTTATGATTTCGGTGTCCTGCGGAGAGAGGGGAAAATTTCCCGTCACAATTTAGACAGTGGTTTATCGTGGTGGAACAGGTTGAAAAACAATTTCCTTTTCTGTGGCTCTCTCTGTGATGAACTACATTTCAGTTCTCAGAAAGCTGTATTCTGTGGTTTTAATTAACTTTTCTTTCAAGCCCACTGTGCTAGTAGGGTCGCTTCAAAGCAACTTCCATTCAGCTGTTGGAAGCAAATTAAATGTGGATTAAAAATAGAAAAACAAAAGGAAGAAAGTAGTAATCTCAATGAAAACACGATCTTCTAGCTGCTTTTTCTTCTTCTTTAGTTGTTCTTCACCCCTTCCCTGCACAGCTGCCTACAAACATTAAGCTATCACGACGCTATAACAACACTCTCTAGGACTTTTAAGGAGCTGAGGAATCCTTCATACTGATTCAAAAGAGACGTGTCCTTCGACAGGCAGGCGAGACCTCACAAGTAGGAGTCCTCAAACTGAAAAGGGTAATTTACAAAAGGACATGCTCTGATAAAGGCTGTAGTGCTGAAATGTTAACATGTTTATAAAGATATAAGCCTATTAAAGTTGGCTGAATATAGGCCCTATAGTCCTCCTCTGTCAGCTCATTTGGATGTGCTGCCTAGACCTTTCCTTTTGTAAACCTTAGACTTTGTGTATATTAACCCTACTGAACATCGTTATAGAAACAAATCAGTTCCATGATGAGAAGAAATCATGCCTTGTAAAAAAAAAAGTAACTGTCACAAATAAGCAACACTGTCAACCAAATGGTAGGAAGAGGCTAACAATTTGTCTCCTTTGCACGGTCCCCCAGAGCCAAAAAAAGTGCCTGAGAGACTCCCTAATTATAAAAAGCACGTATTTAAATATCTACCAGAGCCTGACCTAACCCTAAAGTCTTAATAAGGGCACAGAAAGATATGTATTAGAAGTGTTTCTGTCTTGTTTCTATGGATTCACATTCATGCTTTATTAAAGTCTGTATTGCACCTATATAGAGTGGTGCCATATAGATTATAACCAAAAGGGATTCCTCTATGATTACGAGCCAAAGAACCACTTTAAGTGCCATTTAGTACCATTTTTCGTTATTGGGTATTACCAAATGTCTAACATTTTATAATACAATAAAATACATGATAAAATAAGAGGTCTGAAAGTGTAGCTTGTGGATGAAACTGGGAATTAATAAGGGATTTTTTTAAAGGCAAGGGAAAAATAAAAAAGCTGTTCACACTGTACAAATAAATACAATGTGAGTTATTACCAAATGTTCAGAAGAAAGCTTAGGTTACAGTTTTATTTTGTTACCTATGTTAAGATCATGCCATCAGGCAGGGAGTCACCAGCTATTAGGAAGTAAAATAATGGTCACATTAATACAAGAAGACACCCACTGTCAGATATCTGCATGCATTTGGCAAAGCAAGACTTGTGTGTACATAATGTGACAATTATTGGTAACAATCTTTCCACCTTCACATACAAGTCATTCCACAAACAATTCAATTTTCTTCATATGGAATACTGAACATCAACACATTCATCATTATAGCACATAAAACCCCTCCGCTAACTCCCACAACAACAGATTCCTTGCTGGTTCTGAATAATGTACTCATCACACCTCGCCAGATGTGCTCCAATGTTAACAGGCCGCAGATGTGCCCAGATGAAAATGTGTTGCTTGAGTCGTGACAGCCAGCCACGGGGGTTTGTCCAACAGAAAGCCACCATTTTATATTTAACATCTGACTGGGTAATGGAGCCGGCCATGGATGCAACCGGAACCCCCCCCCCCCCCAAACAATCATCCTTTCTGTGTGTATGTGTGTTGTGTTGTTAGTTTTACATCCAAGCTCCCGTGGTTTGGTGTAAAGCCGGCCTGGACGGTGATCGCGTTACACGTTACGTCCTGCTATTGAGGACTGCCACCCAGCACACAGACTGCCCTCCTGCCCTCTGGGAGGGGCTACAGGAGCCTACAGACCAGAATGCCTCTTTCCTACAGCTGTCTCCCTGCTGACCCCTGACCGCCGAACCCCCACCCCCATTCACACACATACGCAAATGCACACAAACACACGGTGCTGTATATGATGACATTTTAGTCCAGCAACAAAATATTCATCTGCAATAGTTTATGTTTTTGGGAGATGCCCCCACCTTCCCTCTTCTTAATTTGCTGCGTCAGCAGATTGTGAAAACGCTGATCTGCGCTAACAAGAAGTTATGGGACATTCGGCACGAGCTGCAAAGCATCGGGCTGGTTGACATCTGCTTCTGTCTGTACAATGACAATTATTCTGCATACAAACGGGACTAGTTTCAGTCTTTATTTGCAGTGTAAATAAGATTAAACGCTGCATTTCACTTAAAGCTATAAAACATTTCCATATCATTTAAGCTTAAGTATGTTTTGCTTCGAGTTATACCCAACAAAAGGAATAGGTGTAAATGAACAACATGTTGCTGTATCATGTTTGGTTTTCATTCATCATTAACCTATGTAAATATAATCAAGTGGTAGCTGCGCTAATGCGTATCCGTAATCATGGTAAGCTCCATCACAGGGAACCATGCACACTTAACAATAACCTAAACCATTTGGATTCCGATCTCATGAGTGAAAATGTATGGCAGGATGGACCAATATTAATTAACCTTATAAAACTATATTGCATTGCAAGGAATAAAAAATGGCGGTGATAACATGCCGGTAAAATATTAAAAATGTAAGTCATTAAAGATGACTTTAATGAATTAAATTACAAGCAATGACTTAAAAGATAACTTTAAAGATAACTAAATGGTGTTTTTTCAACCGTTAACTAAATAATAGTGACTGTGATGAGACACATCAATGCTGGCGTTAATATTGTCAAACACCTGTTTTTATAAAGATTTTTCAAAGTTGTGCAGTAGGCTCAGAGATCGGGTGAAGTAACATTTGAATGAACCTTATTTGGAACAGTAGCCGAAGAGGTCGCAGAGGGTCGCTAAGGACTCGCTTTGTGATTGGCGTCAGATCTGCACAGGCCCACATAAGCACTTGAAGTAGTTTGCTCACCTGCTTCAGTGTAATCCTGAGGCTAGTACAAGGTTCTTATCACTTCGCACAGCGACAAGACTGCAAACAGCAGACTCCTTAGATTAAGACACTCTGACACACTGGCTGTGTTCTAACTGACAGGCAGCTTCTTAAGTAGGCAGCATTCTAAGGATCGGATAATGACAACTGGTGTCATGATATCCCATCCATAATAACAGGACCTGCAGGCATTGGCACCGTCTTTTCCCCAGCATAGCTCAAAACTACATTTCTGACCAAGCTTTGCTCTCACAATGCAGCGCACAGCCTTTACCCTACATGCTTTCTACCTTGAAGTTGTCAACGGGTAGCTGCCTCTTTATGTGATGGGGCATTGATATCATAAGAGTATGTAAAAGTAAGTGTAAGATTAAACTCTGTCTGGATCAAATGGATAAGACCACTGATTTCTCGGTAGTTGTAGGTGACTGACAAATGTGAAGTTTTGGCAAAACCAATGTTCACCTGCCAATTACAAGTTCTCAACTTTTTACAATTTAACAGGTGCCCCTTTCGATGCACTATACGCTCTAGCTAGGAACCATTAATGAGGAGCTTGAACAGTATCGTCACCTTGTGGTGTGAGCTGACTATGCTATGTTCGATTATATGTCGAAAATGGGGATTTACAACTGAAACCAGGTCAGGCAAAATAAAATAAAACGAGACGAGGGGCAAATCCATGTCGGTATCTCGGGCAAGGTATCTCAACACGGAGTTCCCAAATTGATGATACAGCATCATGGATGATAGACAGCACTGATTAAAATCAAACGCGGCTTCTAGTCTTAGCTGCTGTTAACCCTGAACACCACAAATTATAGCCTTTGGGTCTTTTGTTTATCCATTTTCAAGCCTCGTTCCAGCAATTACATTTATTATTTAAAGTTGAAACTAGTCAAATGTAGCCCGAACACAATACAAGGGTTAATAAAGAATTCTGATTATTATATTATGATATTATTGAAAACAGGACCCTGGTGTTTGGACTTTTCCAAAAGAACCAATCATCACTTAATTTGCTTTTAGTTTATTTTCTGTACTTATTCTGAACTTGGCAATGACATTTAACCACACCAAACATATTCACCACCCTACACTTCCTATTGGTAAGGCTTTTAAGGCCTAGCTTGCTGCGCACATCCTGGTGCGTAACGCGAACGTCAGGTCGCTCTCCGTGGTGCTGAATTCAGGGGAGCCTGTGAATTATAAGTATCAACACCTGGCATGAACACAGGACCTTGGGAAAGTTTGTTCCCTATGCAGTTTCTCCTTTAAAGATAGCAGATACTTGTAGAGTTCCATCATCTACACTGTGATCCATTTGGGTGTAATTTGATTCACTTGTAGGTTCCAAATGCCCAACAGTGCAAGCCAGCCAAGAAATTATAGCCTGCACATATACTCTAGGTCACTTTCTAAAGTGTGGCAGAACTGAGTGATACATTGCCTTTGCATAGTTGCATACAGAATACAAGCCCATGGACAAAAAGCAGAAAATATATATGACAAAAGCAATACCTCAAAAATGTTTCAATATAGCAACATGCCAATCAACTTTTACCACTGCCCCTTCGCAAAACTTCACCTTCTTCTGCATACTGTACTGATATAGTGGCTTTGACAGTTAACTTGTTAGGTTTTATTGCTGATTGTCAGTCTGTGAGTTACACAAAGACCCACCAAATTACATCTATATGCAAATAGAAATATACAGCATTTATTTCTATTCGGAAAGGTTTCCAAGAATACAGTGTAGGCTTAGTCATTTTCCTCCAGCAGTAGTTAAAATTAATATTTTATTACAGTAATAAGTGATTGACAGTTGAGAGTGAATACCCCGCCAGCACTTGAGAACCGGTGTAACACTGTTAAACTGTACATACTATTAGTTACTGTATATTAGAATTACACTAATGTGTATGCATTTTACTTAATTGTTTTATGTTTATTTATTATATTATATCCTGTATCCTGTTAGTGCGCTGTAGCTCCTCCCTGTTTTTGTTTTGCTCTTTATGCTCTGTGAACGGTCAAAGGCCAAAGATCGGATGAGTCACACTATTATCTGATCAAAAACACATGGTAGAGCTGGTTACACCGGCACTGCTTTCTACATCGACCTGTCAGTAACACGTTACTGTCTGCACATCCGGGGAGCGCACTGATGTGCAGGGTGTCTTTACAAGCTACGTCGAGCATCAACTGTCACTGGCACGAGCAAGGTTTGTCCCGGATGGGTTTCTCAGCTAAGTTACCAGTCACTTACCATGGACAAGGGGATGATGGCCTGAATGTCCCTCTGCACCACTGTCAGCTCCGTGACAACCTTCTCGGAGTCGGGGGGAGGGTTCTGTCCCTTGTAGTCAATGTTCCAGTTGATCCTTCGTGTCACCGATAGGCTGGTGAAGTTCTCCATCTCAAAATCTAGCTGCATCACTTCGACGTTACCCATAACATCGCTGGTAGGGTAAAACACAAAAGAGAAGAGACAATTCAATTCTGAACATCCATTACAACGGCACAGTGCAAAACACTTGCCATTGCATTTACTTAATGAATTTAAACTGTTAAATGCATTATTTAGTGAGCCACATACATTGTCCTTTAAGTCTGTTTTATTTTTTATTTTATTCCATTTTGTTCCCAAAGCCACCCATTAGAAATATTGCTTTTATTCATTATAGTCCTTTATTCATTAGGGTTTTAAGAAATGCAGACAATGACCATTATTTAAGGATACTTTAGTAGACCTTCCCATTACATAAACCTCTTACTTTGGCCATTTTCTTATCTACTACCATATTATTATTACTTCAGTGCAGCAACCTGACGTTCAGTTTGAAAAAGCCATTGTGTTGCACCGTAATGGCGGAAGACCTGCATGTATTTAAACGTGACTTAAACCCACGCTTGTCTCTCTGCTATCGTGATGTTTTCAGTCCAATGTCCCCAAACAGCAGCTGCTGTCGTTTGTGTAACGCAAAGGTCCTGCCACAACATGGCAGCCAGTCAAATAGCCTCGCATTTTATCTCAGAATAGCCGGAGCGGTTGGTCCTATTAAGCACAGTCCGACAACCTGTAACCGTTGCCTGTTAATTTGAGAATCCCTATGAGAATTATACCTTGTCAGTACACACCCCCCTCCCCCCCCTTCCCCAACGGGCAGCCTAGATGCATCATGGAGGATGAGTAATAATGTCCCTCCTCCCGTCTCCCTCTCCATAATGATTGCACCACGTCAAACAAGCTCCCGGACGTTCTCAGGTGTGCAGACAAACAGCCCCGGTGAACCCCATTTGCTGAAGCTGTGATCATGGGAAACGATGCCTTGCTCTGCTACCATGATGCCCATTATAACCTGGAGCTGCTACGTGCCATGTGAACACACATCAACTAGAGGACCAGGAAACTAACAACCTGTTGAGCTGTGCACATGTCACACAGGTAAAGGAAAGGTATCAACATAGGTTAAGACTATATAGATGGCCATGAAACGTCAACATGTTGAGCAGTTGATAATACAAATGTATTTGGCAGGTGCTTTTATGCAATTCGTCTTACAGTGGGCACATTTTAAAGTGCTAGGAACCAGATGGGGGGTTAGACATCCTGCTTAGGGATGCTTACAGTTAGGCCGAGTTTGTTGCGGTTCAAACTCATATTTCAGGAATTCATAGAACCATACAGTAGTTGCCTTCTAGACTAAGGTTTTTAGTTCCAAAATGTAAAACAAAGCTATATAAAAATAAAACAAAAAAATAAGTCATAGCAGCACTGGTCAGATCATACCTGTATTTTATTTTATTTATTTCATTAATTTAATCTGTATTGTGGATACAGATGCATGCTAAGTATATATATATATATATATATATATATATAAAAAAAAATCTGACATTATATGTAATCTATATGTTCTCTATATACTCTATATGTTCATGGAACGTTGAGATCTTGTTGGTCATTTCTCAATATGTAACAACGAACATATAATTATTCTCTACTTCAAAACAAATCACAAAAAAAAAAAATCCTGAACCTGAACCCAGTTGCATGTAAGGTTCAGTCTATCTTCTAACTTGCTCTATGTGAACAGATGAGTGCAGATTCTACGTTACAAAGATGGTTTGGTAGAAATCTGCACTTTACTTTGATACTCGAGCTGTGGCTGGGAAAGTGCAAACAGTTTTAGAGTTATGAAAATCCCACAAGCAAAGCAAGCAATCCATAATAACTTCAACAACCCCTAACATAATATTTACTCTCAGGTTGTGAGAGGGTAAATTAAATTCACTCCTGTGACAAGACTCATTATGCCCGACTCACCGGTTAGCGAAGCTAAACACATGCTATCAACACTCCACAAAAGGAAAGCTCCATGCACCATTGAGTTTTAAGAGCCAGGGCCTGACTCTGACAGCTGATCTGTACAATCCTGCACTGAGTTCAGGGCTCTCTTGGGACTAGCTGAGGTGTTGACATCATTCTTTGAAAACAGACCCCTTCCTGTGTTCGTGACACAGTGAGTCAGTACACAATTATTCACTTGCCTGGCTTAAATTCCTCGTCTATAAACACTCCTTGATCACATAATAGCGCCTTCAGATCACCTGGAAACAAATGGCGGAGGGATTGTGGCCAAATATTCAAACACGTTTTAAAAGGTAAACATAAAACACTTGCTACTACTACTTGATACTTATAATTATAGTCATTTGTTTGATATAATTGTGTAAATATTTATAGATTTTCGTGCCAAGGAAAAGCAACATGACATGACACTTTTCATGCAGTGTTTTTTGCTCGAAAAAATTCTAAAAAAAAGTTTTTTCACAATTCTCATGGAATTATATGTTTGATAAATACTTTGATGCATTTTTCTTTAATTAAACATTTCTAGTAAGTGCTTTACCCCATATGGACTGGTCCATCCCATAGAACTCCTTTTAAATTATTCTCTCCCAGCGCCATTCTTAAAGCCTGCTGGCGGAGCTTGAGTATTAACTGAGATCCTATCCAAACAAATTGTCTGATGGCAGTCAAACTGATTTGGCTGGAAGCGGGAGAAAACACATTTCTGTGACGAGTTTTACGTCAAGTGTACGATGCACACAGCGAGTAAAAGTGGAAAACGGAACACCGCAAGTCTACGGTTCTGTGTACTGAAAAAACAACATCTTACCTGGATTTAAAGAGAAAAAGGTGACCAGTTTCATAATAAGTTTGTTTATTAATTAGTTAATTGTTGCTCTTGCTACAGTACATTGCATTGGGTGGAATGTGCTTGCCAGAAAGTGTCAACAAAATGCAGTAAAGCGATAGATAACATGAATTTGTTCAAGCGTGTCCAGCCCCACTTCCATTTGATTAATGATGAACTCTCTGTATTGTGTGCTAACAAAATATATATTTAATAAGCTGCTGCTTAGGGGCTTCGATGAAACCTGAGGCGATTTCTACATTTAATCAGAGCCCTGTTTGAACTGATTTATTGGTGTGGGATAGGGTTGGGGGGGGGCGGAGATGTTCAAAGGATCAGCCCAACAAAAATGGTGGAGGCTATATTAATATATGTGTACGCCAAACAAACACTGGGGATGCAGTGTATTATTACTGTAAGCTTGTCTCTTATTTAGTGTGGAAATTATGATCTCTTTTTTATTCTTATTGATTCCACCTGATACAAGGATGGAATAAAATGAAGAAGTTGAGTGCATGCTCTCATTTTGGCCCTACTAAAGGAGACATCAGTGAATAAAGATTTTCCAGCTCTGAAAGATTTGTTTTACAAAATGGGGTACCCAGTACCCAGATAAGAAAAAGCAATAATAGCGTTTTGCTCCCTTTTACAGAAAAAGAAAGTGCCTTATAAACAATCAGAAATGAGAGTCCTGAACAACAAAGTAATGCATTTGTCATCCCTGGTTCAAAACACAATTAACACATTAATTAGCATGATGAATTAGAACGCATGTGTTCTGCTGTGAACAAATGGATGGACACTGGTGTCAAAATACACCAATGTCACATTGGTGCATTTTGCATTTGCAAGAACACAGTTAAATGCCGAGCCGGAGCATCAACACTGGTGAAGAAGCAGTTCCGGAGGGTTAAGGGAGGTGAAGGATAGATAGAACATAGACAATGAATGCCCCCGGGACCAAGAACAATGTCTACCTTTTCAGGTAAACAAGAACAGATGTTCAAACAGAGCTAATTTACCAGCGGTAGCAATAAACTTACTTGTTCACCACAGACATGCATATTAATGCCTTTACACATGGGGATTAATGTCTGTGGGATGCCTGCACAGAGTGGAATGCTAATCCACATCCCAAATGTGTTCATATACTTTTATAGAAACAGAAACAAACATGACAGAGAAGCTGAGAAAATGTTCTTATGGCAAAAGTCAATTCTAGATATGATTTTGTAACATCACCAAGGCAGATATTCTTAACGGAGAGCACTTAACTGATACTAAATTGTGATTAATGATTGCTATCTGGTTTGTTGGGTGAATGCAGATTACAATTGCTCTGAGATTCAATTAACTTTATTGCCTTTTAACAGCTCAGAAGATAAGGCTGCAAAACATATTTTTCCTTTAGAAACCGTTACTTGACTTGATATCAATTAAAGCAGATATGCATTCAGTTGTTGTGTATTCCTTCCATAATTGTGTATAACTGTATTTTAAAACCACACATATTCTTGTGTTATATGAATACGTTATGTAAATTGCTGTGGAAGTAACAAAACATATTTAAAAGGGAAAACTACCGTAGAGGTCTTTCTGAGATAACCGCATATTTTGAATGTACTGTATTTATGGCTTGTTTATAAAGATATAAGAAATCACTCATAAAATAAGGTTACATGTCAGTTGGTGTTTAAATTCCTAAACAAATATGTAATAGAGGTTAAGTATATACTGTACACTCTGTTGGATAGATCTAGTTGGAATGCGTTTGCAGCATTTGGCATAACCTACACTGTTGTGTATGCGCTGCCCACTAAAGCGGCTCTGTGACTAAATGCACTATGACAGTGTATGTTGGCCTGTGCTTGACCCCCTACTGGACACTTCTTAAATGGTGACAGGGAGGCAGAGGTTACTTTACATAGTTCAATAAATATAGGTGTGCAGAGAAAATCAATTAAGTAACGTAAGATGGAAAAATTACATTAAAGCACAGACCTTTTTCTCCCTAAATTATCAGAAGATATATGAAATAAAATCAGTAACACATGCCAATATGACCTGCTAAATTTAATATTGCTACCTCAGTGGAATGAATCCAGCTATGATGAATCAAACTAACCTAATTATTTATTTACAGCTCTGGAAACAATGGACCTTTCGCCAGAGTGTGATTGACATGATAGATCCTACTTAGACTTAGACAGATAGCTTACAGATCTTTCAATTTCCTGAAGCCATGCGGAAACACAAAATGGATTTGGATGCAAAATCACGAGACAGCCAAACATTAGTTACAAGGTAATTTAATCACTATGTAGTATCGTTTTACATTTGTCAAAGTTGTCAATCGTAACCAGATACCTGATACCGGTAGCTAACCGTACTAACTGTAACGTATTCTCCCATCAGTTTTCTGTCCAAATCAAAATATGCGTTTGCTGCCTGAAGCTTCACTTCACCTTAATTCTGATAGGCTTTGCAGCGATATTTCTCATTAACTGAGAATGAAACTAAAACTGAAGCGTTTGTCTTTATCTTAACAGAAGGATTAACTATCATATCACTACAATAAGCCTATTTTTCTCGATAAGCGTTCGCCGTGGGGATGTGTGTGACCCAGCAATAGGCGGGAGTACCTGTAAACGGCCTGTAAATTGGTCTCTTCTTGGTTTCCAGAGCTGTAAATGTGTGTAAACGTGAGCTATAGGTTTCCAAGATTGCTCTCCTGTGATTTGGATATCTTTGCTTATTAGACCATGATAGGTTCAATCTACTGATGACATCACAAATAGGACACACCTTCAGATACATAAGGAGAAGGAGAAATATCACACTTCAGTGGAAGACTGAAAACAGAGTTTGTACACTAGTAGAATCTGCGCACTACTGCACACTTACTGTGTAAAAGGTATACAAAAAGTTAAACGCAAGGAAAGAGCGGTGGAGGGTGTCTTTAATTAACACCCCTTTGTCCGAGGAATGGATATGCATTTACTCCCAACCAAAATAACCTGAAAGGTTTAATCATTGTTCAGTGCAATAATTAGCTGCTTGAGTTTAGTGGGGGACTAAAGCACGAAATGGCTTGCTTAGCTTTATGGCTTCATTTACTAAGAAAATGTAGCCTACCCAAACACATCCATTAGCAGGCAAGCACGCAGGGCAGCCCAGCAGCCTTGCAAAGCTCATGACGTTGGCTGTGTTTCACGAGAAGCTGGGTACCGAATGATACACATAAACCGTGTACACTGGCACAAACATGCGGTGTCGTTCAGGTTGTGTATGCGTAGGCAGTGTGGGTTTATCAAGAGTACAGGGGGATTGACCTATGACCTTATGTCATCTAAAATAAAAAGTTACACTTATTCCACTTGCACAGGTTAGATGGAGCACAATAAACTATTGTAAAGGTGGTTTTATTGTAAGATAATACACTTTTTGTCATATTCAGCGAATTCGCTTTTAAAAAAAAGAACCCAGTGTTTCTACGCAGCCCTGTCTGTGGTGCAGACCACACAACACTATCTTAGCCTTGGCAATGCTTTTCCAATGTGGAGGTGACGCGTCTGAGGGAGCAGCCTATGTAATTGAAAGGAGAGGTGTGTTGGTTTAGATCAAGATAACATATCAATCTGAGTGACTGACCACCTTTAACTATTAGCAGTGTAGAAGTATTGTCAGTGAGCCATTATGCTAAGCAGCTTTTAAGGCAATAAGTTAACTAAACCAACAACACATTATTTCTTTACAGTTAAAGAGACATCAGCTGACCATGACATGTAACCTCTGGATCGTCGGAGCGGGATGCTTTTTAAACCTTTAATGAAAGA
Organism: Typhlichthys subterraneus; assembly: GCA_027564835.1. Classification (NCBI taxonomy): domain Eukaryota; kingdom Metazoa; phylum Chordata; class Actinopteri; order Percopsiformes; family Amblyopsidae; genus Typhlichthys; species Typhlichthys subterraneus. Next base: position 21,016 of record JAODUH010024988.1, read on the forward strand.
CTAACCTGGAAACAACATTTTATAGAAACCACCTCTGCCACGGCAGAGAAGCGTCTGAGAGAGATTCCGTGTGTGTTTAGGCCCAAGTAGCCTTTAATCAAAGACTAACCTGGAAACGCAACATTTTATAGAAACCACCTCTGCCACGGCAGAGAAGCATCTGAGAGAGATGCCGTGTGTGTTTAGGCCCGAGTAGCAGTCGCCTGGAAAGGCTGTTGACTTACCCCTGTTTCACCCCTTTGTTCTTGGTCACGTCTACAGTGGTGATGGAATGCTTGGCTCCAGACTGGATCTCCCAGTCCACCTTCCACTGGGCGCTGTTCGACTTGGTCTGGATCAGGTTCACCCCTTTCTTGGCCTTGACCCTAGCGAGGAGTAAAGATGGAGACGGGAGGAAGACAAGCACGGTCAATATCTTTCATGAGAAAGGATGATTTATGGGCAGGGTCAGGGTCCTTTGTGAGCACTGTAGCGCTCCTCCTATCACATCACGACAAAAGCAATTTCATGGAGGAGTCAACGACAGAGACGAATGCGGACGACACGCGATGATATATCAGCTCAGGAGATGAAAGGTAACTTTTTTCTTCTTCATTCAACGTACTGTATAACCTGCCGCAGCCTGCGTGTACATTAAAGGTGGACTCAGCAATTGCACTACAGTTGGGGGGGTAGGGTAGGAAGCCAGCCTAGGCCTGCTGTGTAGGGGAAGGGTAGAGGCCGGTGACAGGTGCTTGAGGGCTGTTCCTTTTCTCAGAGTTTTAAACCCAACCAGAAATGTTACAAGCTGAAGAAAGTATTTCAACCAATCCTTATATGTCATTATGAAACCTAAAACGATCTTATTAAACTTCAACATGGCATCCTAGAAACATATTGTGTACTCTAGCTGCTCTACGGAGATGCAGTAGATTGGTATTTCTTGGAAAATACCAGCCTTGTTTTCTTATTTAGGCTCAATCAAAGGTTGTAAATGCTCATTTTTCACAAGTGTTTTGTTTTCATTGTTTAGCTGGCCCTGATTCAATGGCGTACTTAGCTTCATGTATGGCATGCCATCATTGCTTTGAGTGTTTTCTTTTGATTGGGCTTTCTAACATTGTCTTATACCCTCCTTATAAACAGGTCTGTAACATAGGAAATGTGTTACGCTATAACACATTTCCTATACAGTACATGCACTGTTAACGTCATGAATCATATTTAATTTTCTTGTAATAGTGCATGCGGTTCATTAGAAGCCACCCTGATAACCTGACAATCTCCAATGTAAAGCTGGAGGTGATCCAGTAATCCATGGGCATGCAGAGGCAAACGCAGACTATTGATCTACTGTTCTCATCTTCATGAAATACAATATGGAAATCAATTATTAATATACTACTGTATGTCTCTGTCTGGCTGCTTTATGTCTCCAACCCAATTCATTAATAAATAGTCTGGCTTACAAACGTTATCAGTTCCTCGAAACTGATAACGTAGGAAACAATAAAATACTTCACATATTAACACACAATTACAATTAAGTAAAAAATAAAACAATAACACGTTATATACAGTATGGACATGATATTACAGTTGTTACTTTTGCTATACGTACCAAAGCGTCAACCTGGGTTGAAAACAACTTTTAGGGTGCTGCTAATGATATTGCCTTGCTTGAGGAAGAGAGGGGTTAATTTTATTATTTCATAGTATGATCGGAAAATGTTTTGTCTGCCATACAGATCTTTTGCAAAAGCTCATTTAGAGCATTGTCTGAATGTTATTTTCTCATATCTCTTTTGCATTCAGCACAAAGTGTGAGCCTCCTGCATCATCATTGGGATTGCTGAATTAATTTCTTAGATAAACTTCCCATTGTAGCTTTCCCACATGCTATGCTAATGAAAGTGTACCACATTAACCAGCCATTCGTCATTTGTCAGCGCTGCTAGCATCCATCAGGGGCTAAAATCAAAACAAATACTCTGTGGGCCACACACACACACACATGCGCGCACGCGCACATGTGCACACACACACTAACATGCATGTGGCCCGCTGTGTAAACAAAGAACAGAGGAGCTTGGATTACAACACACACACACACACACACTGTGATGTCATTCTCTGCTCAGAACACTATTACTCCACCATATCTTTACATGGGAAATATATGTTTGCTGCAATATTAATGTTTAATATATATATATATATATATATATATATATATATATATAATGGGTAAAGTTGTAGAGATGGTTTGTTCCCCATAATCCTGCTTGGGCAGCTTCTACAGCTCAGGAGTATTGATCTCAAGCATGGATGTCACCAGAGATATATTTAGCAGGGCAGAAACATGACGGAAGCGGCCCACAACTCTCAGTTCGTGACAACACGTGCACACGCTGCGGATCGATTAGAGCCAATGATTCACCGTGCTGTGTCTGTGCTGTACCTACTCGACATGTGCACAAAGCAGACCGTACACAGTGTGTAGCCTAAAGGCACAGCTAGCTATTCCCGAGAACGCTTGCTAACTTTGAGCTCAAATCAAAACAAACTACCTCAGAAGCTCCGCCCCCCACACATTGTGAAGCAATTGAGTGTGTGTTCGCCACTGTTTATGTTCCTATTTATGGAGCCAGGGCTGTGTAGAAGAAACGGGTATTTGTTTCAGCACGCACAGAGAACAGTAAGCTAGCGATGGAGATATTTGGTGAATTTGACAAAAAGTGTATTAGCCTACAATTAGTGTACAAAAGCTGACTACACCTTTAACTAGAACTCAACAAAGATCAAAAACAACACCAGTCGCCTCCACACACAAACTGAACTTGCCATCACTGTGTTCCATGCAAAAAAAAAAAGGAGCTTTACTGAGCCTTTAATCATTGCATCTAAACATTTAGTCGTTTTCCTTTAAGTCTAAACTTGCTTTTTCTCAATGTTAAATACAATAATTTTGCCAGATGGTTTTCGCAGAATCCAACTCTGGTGGCGCTGTAATAACCATCACCATTAGGCCTGTGTATTGGCAAGAATCTGGCAATATGATATGTATCACAGGGGCCACGATGCAATATATTGCGATATTGTAAGCAATAGTCTCAGCCTCTTACCTTCATGAGCACTACGTCACATAAGAGACCGTCTCTAGTCTCAGCCTCTTCATCAGCACTACGTCACATAAGAGACCGTCTCTA
>JAODUH010024999.1:0-24203 GCA_027564835.1 Typhlichthys subterraneus
CCCCCCCCCCCCCCCCCCCCCTCATGATCCTGGCCACATAACGCCTGCAGAAGAATGTATTTGAAGTGGCCCGGGAGTATTGCCGCCTATGTGAGATACCTGTTCTTTTTTTTAAAAGTTTCTAAAAGTTGTCAGGCATACTCAATCTGTACTGCACCACACACACACACACACAAACACGCACACACACACACACACACACACACACACACTCTCCTCCCTGGTGGTTTGAGAGTGGTGTTTACCCTCACCCCTCCCACAGACCTCTTCTTCAGATTAGCCGACTGTCGAACAGTACGGAGCAGCGCGCCAGAACAAATACTGTGCACAAACACACACACACACACACACGCACACACACACACACACACACACACACACACACACACGGTGCTTGCTTTCTATTCCTCAATGTGTAAACGCATGTACACAAGTCACACGCCCACACACTGGACAGACCACCCAACAAACGCCCGTCCCGCGGTGCGTGCGCCTGCAGCCCCACCAGGGTGTTTTTAGCTTTGAACTTACGATGGACATCAGAGTCAGGACGTAGTGTTGCAGGTTGCTGCCGTGATGCTCCGCCATTTTGCTGTCGGCCACCAGCATGACTTCAACGAAGCGCGGGTAAGAGAGGAAGCGCTTTGATCTCCTGTGAGGTCCCGAGTCACCGCTGCTATCACTTGATGGTCGAGTGCGCCCGCCAGCGCCGCCGCTCTCTGATCTGGCCACGGCAGCGGTCACCAGCGCTGCGCTCAGCGTCTCCAAGTCACGGAGGACTGGGATGGGTGCAGCGCCGGTCCCATCTGCCGGTCCACGCTTCAGCTTGTGCCGCTTATGTCTGCGCCGGTGTCCTGGCGAGAAATGGAGCACATATAAATACAAGTGGAATGAAGGGAGATGCATTCAGTAGGTCAGATAGAGGAAGAAGGGATTCAAGGAAGCTATGCATGCGACAACTGTGAGCTTGTTTGCGGTTGCGGTCTATGCGTGGCGTGATAGGTGAGGTAAACTGCATGTCTGTGAGTGGATATTGTACAAATATGTTTCTGCCATGTCTCTGTTTTGTTTATTGTTGCTGAAAGAATGGGCTGATGGATGAACATTGCCTGGAGTCGTTCTCCTGGCTCTCTTTCTTAGAAGAGGGGAGTCAGGGGCATAGGGTTCATGTTAGGTAAACCTGGCACCCAGCCACAAGAATAGAACTAGGCTGGCCATTCAACAACTGGGATGTTCAATTGCAAATCAACTTTTTTGCACACACTGCTTTTGGTTATTTTAGGTTTATGCACGACAGCCCCTACTCCCCAGTGCAACAAAGCGTCAACAAAGGTGACAACTAAAGCACTAAAGATTGTATGGTTACAACCCAGAACATATTATTATAATTACAAAGAGACATTCTCACCACTTCAAACCTACAAAGCTACAAAGGAGCTTTGTAAAATATAACCAGTCAAGTCCACATTTGACTTAAACGGCATCTTTTCATTAATGTAAATATATGATCCATCAGGCAACGGAACCAGACATGTGCACAATACAAGACACAAGCGCTCACAAACACACACACACGCACACACACGCACACGCACACACACACACACATACACAGACGCACACACACGCACAATAAAAGCACAATAAAAACAAACAAACATCTGCTGAAATGTGTATGGCAATGAAGTTCCAGATTTATTTTCTTAGTTTTGAGTACTTAATGTTTTGTAGCTCTGCATTATTCAGCACTATACAATATACAATTTACACAATGTGCTTTTGACAGCGGGCCTATTTGAATGTCTTATCAAAGAGGCAGAGGAAATACAAGAGTCAACAGGAAGCTGAGACGATATACTCAGATGGGATGATAGAGGAGAGGACTTCCAAATAGCTTTTCCTGTGCGATAGAAACAGTTGTTCACTGCTCCGCTGTTTCTAGACAATACTTTTACTGCTTTAGCATGATTTATTTGTACGCCAGGGTGCGATACATATCTCTAATCACATTTCGCAACTGAAATAGCTCAGAGCTCTGCACATATAAAAATAAGTATGCCCTTTAGAAGAATAAATTACAATGAGGATGATCATTTCCAATTCTATTAACAAAATTGTATTTTTAATACATGCATTCACACATCTAAAATCACTGTTCTGGGTGCTGCCAGATGAGTTTGCATTTTCTAAATCCTTTCTAACATATTTAAACCATGTACATTTCACCATGTACATTTTTCTTCTGCTATGTGCCAATGACCTGTGATATAGGCTAGTCCAACACCTACTACTGTAACACAATAGTTCCTGCAGTGATTTGTAGTGGGGGACATAGGGCAAACATGTAGCCATCAAATCACTACATGTTTGCCTGCACCATCATCGCTCACATCTGTGGGCACTCATTAACATGCCCGATTACCACGACCATGTACGTGCATTTGTGCAGTGTGTGCATGCTTACGTGCAATGTACACGTCACGTGCTGAGATTGACACGGGACACTGTCATGCATGCATGTGCATTCATGTGCAAACACAGTTACAACAGTAACATGCACACACTACAAGCGCACTTAGAAACACATGCTCATGTATTTGCAATGTGTCCTCATATCTGTACGCTTGTACAAACACACACACACACACACGCAGAGCAGTCACACACACACACACGCACACACACGCACACACACACACACACAGAGCAGTCCAGAGCCACTAGCCGGATGGCACCAGGCCAAGGTTTACTAGCACAGATCTTGCATCTCATTGCGAACCACAGCATGCACACTACTGCACCTGATGTGTCACAAGGGGCAGCCTCGCCAGATGCCTCTTGTTTGAGCGAGCTCCTCCTGTACACAATATGAGGTTTGGTGTGTTCTTCTTCATAGTGCTCCCCTTCATGGCTGTGAAGGGGTTCCACAAAATACTCCCCCCCTGGAGACCTGAAAGTGCCAAGCTAAACACAAGAAAATGAAGTTGAATGATTTGCACGTGCTTCCTCAGCAGTAAACGTTGCGTTGTGCCATGCAAAGCCGAATAACAAGGTGAGTTTTCATGCAGCGCGAAGAAGGAATGTGACCTGTGACGTCTGTCAGATAAAACAATGAAAGTGGATTGTGTTAGTTTCTTGGCAGGCTTAATGGATACCTTGTTATGTTTCTTGTTAGCTACTAGCTCACTTGGAGGTCAAAGCTATAGCAGCAAAGTGCCAAGCTAAGCAAATGTGAAATTCTCCTTTTTTTGTTCTTAACTGGAGGAAAAAAAAAAAACGATTGAATTGCAAATACCAGGACAGTGTTGCTGCCCTGCATGGTGAAACAGAACCAGAGTGAATCCTGTTCAGAGTAGCCTATGATAAACATGGAACATTTTCACTATAGAATCATAATCTAATCAATGGTAGAACTATCAGACATTGCTTTTTAATATGCCTTTATGTCTTAACAGTAAATAAAAAATAAAAAATAAAAAATATTTTTAAAGATTTTACAAATATAGCATTGAATACTATAAAATATATGTTGTAAATTATTATTGAGTTCCATTAGGGTAAACTATTCTTACCCATGTTAACTGCTGATCGGTATTTGTGAAAGTGGGTCGTGTAAAGAAACTGAACTGTGGCATCTATGTAATCCCCTCACTGTTACTCTCTAGGGCAGTGTGCTCCTCTCAAAACTCGCTACGGTCTGGGAAAGAGAAAATCGTGATGACGTCAGCACCCCTCGTACTCCCGCTGCAAGGGTGTGCGTAAAGACGTCACCCACTACCAGGGGAAACATAGTAGACCACACATTAAACATTAAAAGGCAGCAGATAAGCACCGCACATGGGACAATCCTATTTGTCATTGAAGGTACGTTGTAGACTTCTGGGTTTCATGGTGGATCTTTACAAAAACCAAGTATAAGGCTCATGATTTTCAATTGTCAATTATTTGGGCAAATTCTTTTTTTCTTTTTAATGTTAAATGAAAATCAAACAAAAAGGCGTGGTGGAGTAAGTGATCGATGTGATCGAGTGAGAACAGAATACTGTATGATCCAGTCATAAAATCATAACATGCAGCCGTGCGTAAAAAAACTCACCAGTCCAGAGCATAAACTGATGACCGCGGCATGTTCTGTTTGAGCATTCACATGTCCTTTATAGAAGCAGTGGTTTAACTCCGTGTCCTCCTCACCCTCTGCCTCCCCTTCTGGCGAAAAATCCGTTATGTTACCTGCTTTACGTACTCCAAGTAACGTCACAGTGTATAGCGGTGCGATAAATCCCGATTCGAGAGTGAGGTTGAGGTGGAAGTCCTGTCCAAAAGCTGATATCCTGTAGTGGATGTTTGTTTGGTCCCACTGATCTGTAATACTGACGGCGTGCTGATCCAAACTTCGCCGTTTTCTTTTGAAGTGCAAACTTGTAGGAAACTTGTCACCAGCATCATTCACCCGAATCGGCGTAACAATCTCATGTGCGCCTCGCTCCTGTTTTGCTATGGAAGACAAATCATAAACATACTGTAATAAAGTAACGATCTAGAAAGCAGATAGAAATTATACCTCGTCTGACTACGTTCAAAAGCAGAATCGATAGGCTATAGGCTACATTTATAGCAGTTCAGGGTGATGTATTCCAATGTGTTTGCTTTGATTCATTATATTGTAATAATTTGATTAATCAAATAAGTGGTTCTCCAAAAACCACTGCAAGTCATGTGCCTGGCTCAGCCGAAAAAAAAAATTCATTCATTCTGTAGTTGGCTACCGCATGCTATAAAGTCGCCAGATCTAGGTTGACAGGCATACTTCACCTTTGCTTGGATTCATAAGCAACATCCCGGTAGATGCCACTTGGTTCAAGAAATCGGCTAATAGCAGAAACCATAACCCCTTAAAGAGCACGTGCATGATTATCCACGTTCAGAAGTGTGCGGCAGTCTGGAAACTATAGGATCCCTCCTCCCCGTATGCCGGTGCTCCTGGTTTCCAAGCGTATTCCCAACTCTCAAGCACACGCGTCTCCGGTCTGCCTTCCACATCCAGTTTTATTATCTGCAGTAACTCTTGAGTGGATGGTTTCTGGCCGGTAAAATAAAATGCTGAGACATACACGGCTCGTGGGTTTCCCTGCGAACATGCATACTGCGGAGAAGGGTGGGTTCCTAAAACAAGTTAACTGTGGTGGGCTCTACTACAAGGCTTGAACCAACGCTTGAGAACTAAGGGGCGGGCCGCTACGTGGTGACAAGGGCGAAAAAAGTTCACAATGAAATGTTTATACTTTGTCCTTAATTTAGTTATAGAGAAGTATATTTGCATGTAAAGTTTGAAAATGCAAGGTAGCCTATAAAAGAAGCAAAGGCATAGAAGCTTGTAAAGCCATACATTAAAGATAATGCAGATGGTTCAATAAACATTTACATATCAAGCAATTATACATTATTTTATTTTATTTGAATTAACCTTTTCGTTTTATTTTGTAATGGTGTATTCTTTTCTGTGAATTGTTATCATTGACAATTGTAACATAATGTAATTTGGAAAAACATGTATATATATTTTTTCTTGATAACTGCTTGAAAGCATTGAGTGCAAAAATACATCCCAGGCTTTTGCACAAAAGCTTGGGTTTAGGATATTGTGATATCTGCTGTGTGAAGTCACAATGTTCACTAATATGTTTGTTCTCAGTGATAGTACTAAATGGACATTGTCTTTGTGTGGTGAGAAATGCTTGCTGGTGGCACATGTATCTTAAAGCTAGTTTGTTATACAACCAACTCTCTCAGACGCACGCACACGCACACACGCACGCACGCACACACGCACACACACACACGCGACATGCATTAATTTATTATAAGAGGGTAACTATAGCTTTTCAAATGCACACGTTGAACTTGTAAAGGTTTCCAGGAAATACAGGTATCTGAAGATGTTATTTAGGAATTCTTCTCCTGAGTAGATGCCAACATAGGTCTTGTACTGCAGAAAGGGTACAAATCCTGGGACCCCTAATTACACCTTTTCATTCAAAATTAGCCTCTTTCCTAGAATTCATGAAGTATTGGCATCACTGCTATAAACCAGCAAGGATTGAATTAACTTTATGCATTGCTTAGTTTGAAATACATAAATGCACAAAATGATATCTGGCACCATGATGACTGCTATAATTTATGTTTACATGCAGATTTTTCATTTGCAATAACTTGATTAGGTTGTCCTATTAATATTTTAAATTGTGCTTCCATCATTGTATTGCTCCTTTGAACATTGTGTCATCTTCAAATGTCATTGGTTTGGTTTGGTTTGGACATTTTCTCTGTTGCTTATCATCAATGAGCATCTATCATCCGGTGGATTCTCAATGGAGCCAGCCTCAACCAGCTCAATGGACGGCCATTAAGGTCAGTGAAGTCACCCCGCCTGAGTTGCGAGCAGGCAGTATCATTCAGCAGACCTGCAGCCTCTCAGCAGTGTAAACTTCACTTCCCCTCCAGATGAGCAGATAGTCAGATAAGAAGCGGAAGCGCTTGAATGGCCTGGGATTTCAAAGAGAGAAACCCTAATTGCAAAGCTTTCAGGATATCATTTTTTACGACCCTTCAATTCCTTCACTGAACTGCTATATGATAGAGCTCTTAACCCGGTGATGTCACAACAGTATGATGTCAGTCTATGCAGATGTTGGAAGCAAAGACAGTAACGTACAATCATATGTATTCACCTTATTTTGAATTATGGATATATTATACATTAATTATTATTTTATTAATTTATGCAAGCATGTCCCAAATTCTGAATGTGAAATATTTATGGTAATGTGATTAATTAATGTGTTTCCCCTGGTTTAATTGTTGACCACTGAGAATATAAAACATAATTACGTTAGCTGAACACTGAATTATATTGCATCGGCAAGGAACAATGATGATCCTCCGTTCTTCCTGATCACCGGTGGGCACATCAGCACAGTTCCCACCGTTTTTTATTTTTGGGCACAGCCTCTGCCCATAAAGAAGTGACCTGTGCCCATAAACCAAACTTGGTGTATATGGATTCTCCGACAGTTGCTCATAACATAACATAATAGAATAGAATAGAATAGAATAGGTACTGTAATAGCCTCTAAAAACCCTGCAATTACTTATATTAAAGATGTAGTTAGTCATTCTGATATTTGAACTCAATCAAAACAAAAACACCTCTCCCTTCAGGGCAGGGCAATTTAACTCTGGTCCTGGAGGGCTGCACCCTGCATGTTTTAGATGTCTCCCTGCTCCAACAGGCCAACACGGTGATTATTTCTTCAGCAGACACACGGCAGGTAGCAGCCCATCAGTAAGTTAATTTGACAAAATGCGTATTGGCTTACCATCGCTGACTCCACTAGGAAGTGCCACCACACCATCGTGTATCGCCTGACTCGAATCAGCAAAGGCATTCCTGTAACATCTTATTTTTTCACAAGGAAGAATTGTGTAATATTTACTTCTGCCCAGGATGTTGCCTGGCTTTGTTTGTCTATCTGTCCATTTGTATTCAAAATATCTCTAAAAAGTCAGCACAGATATATCAAATTCTGTAGAAGAATTCTCCATGATGCACAACTAGCAGTTTAAAACAAAAACAGGAATATATATCCATTAGCATATGGTTATTATTTGCATGTGAACAAAAGGTATTACAAATACGTACTTGTTTGTCATGATGTTTGATCAAGGCCTATATACCTGCTTCTGCTGGGCAATTTAGACTGTAATGTACGTGTTCAAATGTAGGTCCATTGTGTATGTGGTTATAAGGGACCTAATATTTCTCAAGCCTGCTCCCTTGTGGATAATTTTCCAAATTACACACTGCTTTAACAATCCAGAACTGTAGTTGAAGCATCATATTCTATAAATATCAGTGCACATTTTGCATGAGTGTGTGTGTGTGTTCCGATGCATGACATCTCTGCGTGTTGAGATTTAAGTGAGTATGAAAACTACCGTTAGTAACTGCATAGGTGAGTCCTCCCGAGGGGCGTTACACATGCCTGTGACCCGGCTCACACTTCAGCATGAAAGAGAAAGATGTACTCCCATCAGCCACGAGATGTAGCTCATTTAACCTGTAGACCCATGAATACAAATGTGCACATACACCTGCTATTCTACACACACACAGATATACTGTGTAGGCACAAGAGCTTAGAAAAAACCCAATTGGTGTCACAGACAGCTGTCTCTGAAGGTTTTACCAAAGAGGAGGATACTGTGTAAATTATTTTTTAGGCTGTTCCTTGGCAAGTTATTGCAGGATAAGAGCAGAACGAAAACAAGTCTTCAGAAGTGCAATTAGACATTTGGTGAGCTTTCACAGACCGCGGGATATGGGTCTGGGCCCTGCTCTGTAGTTGAGCAGCTGTCAGGGGGTCCATGCAGAATCGGAATGCTTCCCAGATTCCCTGCCTCTCTGTGGAATGGCAACAATAGCAGAAATGCCAGTGAGCAGATTGATCTATGTAGCGCTTCAGGACCACAGCTGGAACCCAGAGGAAAGATGTCTGGTGGTACTCACACTGGTACCGTAGTCAATGTGATAATATGCCACAGAGTAGATCTTGGGAGCAGGATAATCTGGTGCATCTCCCAGCCAGAACGACACGCAGGTGACCCTTGAGCCAGATACCTACAGTAACTCATATTAGCTTCATGTAATACAGTTTTTACTAATAGTTATTATATTTCTGTAATGTTTCATAAACACCGTATTTATAGTTTAATTTAATACAAACTTTAAATATACTTTCAATACAACAGAGTAACTTGAGAGTCCTTACAACTAATAGCTGTCTAGCGAACAAAGGGTTACTTAATTTGTCAACGTGAGGACATAATATTAAGCTTTGGAAGCTAAACATTATGGGTTTATCATACTGTATGTTACATTCCACTTCGAGGGTACGGGGGAACTAAAATATTGTTTCTCAGAAACCCGATGTTATCGCTTATAGCCACCCCAGCACCCCCTCCAAAGTTTAAATACCCCTCTGCACTTAACAAAAGGACAGCGATATGGCTTAATCACCCTCAGCTGTGAGAGAACAGGGGTGCGGTGGTATCGCGACACCCTCTATCCTAACTCGTGCACGGACACACGACAGCTGGCGGTCGACAACGTGTGAGAGAGGCGAATGAGAGGCTGTGATAGTGTGGAGTTATCTGTTTTCCTCTTCTGAAAAACACCCCTTGACATTCCTCTCCTCTCCGTTTGTTGGATGTTATAAGTACAGCCTACAAAGAGACACACGTGGCCCTATGTCCCTTTTAAACATGTTTTCTGTTTTTTTTTTTTTTATTGTAGCTAGTATTGAATCACAGTCATTATAAAGCCAGCAAGGCTAACATCAGTTTATATCTGTCAACAATGTCAGTGCCACTCTCACGGGGCTGTATACAGAATTGTATTTTAAATGTCTCACATTTGTGGAAAGGAAAAACACTCAACAAATTGAATGTGTGCGTACAGTGTGTGGTTACACGGTTGGTTACTGCAACATCACGGCTTTCCCTTTAACTCAGAAATTGCTGTTGTCCATCTGCCTGGGTTTGATTCCTTTGTGTTAGATATAGTAATAGTGTTGTTGGGAGTGTGTGTGTGTGTGTGTGTGTGTGTGTGTGTGCGTGTGTGTGTGTGTGTGGAGGGGGGGGTCAAGTACTCAATTTAGTGGTTGTTAGAAATGCCTGGAGAAAAGACAGACATGGAGAATGGACTGGCCAAGGTCCTGGACCATCACACAATGGGAGTAAGAGGAGGCAGCAAGCTCATAGCTGACAGCCTCACAGTAGTGTATGGCAGGACCCCCGCAGGACAGGGAAAAGCCTGTCCACAAGCAATGCAAACTGCCACAAAGAAACCATAGGGATGCCTTAGAAAATCTCTGACGTACAATATGAGGAATTCATTAATGAGTAAACCTTAACAAATTTGTGAAAGAATCTCCAATAAAGCAACAATATTTAAATGCATGTTCAGTTCTGATGAGATTTGTCTGATTTATAGTTAGACCCCTTTTTTATTATACAAAACTTGTACAACATAACATTAACTTTTTTTTTTTTTATATGGTCCAAATCCATGTTGCTGATGATATACGTTGTTTTGTGATTTAGGTGTGATTTGCTAGAATGAAAATACTGTAATTCAGATGGGGGAAGAAATATCTCAACAGTTCTCTGTGTTTTCTCAGGGGCATTGTACAGTATTTCCTGACAAAAGCTCAACGTCTGTGCACAATATCTGTTCAGAAAAAGATGGATTCAGTCCTACAGAAAATATCCGGTGTCACAGTTTTTGGACTTTAGATTACATCCCCAGAAAACTTTCTCCTCAGCGAGGTGGGGGACTTTAGTGCACTAAACTTCATTATTATAACCTTATATTTTTATCACACTGTTGAAAAAGAGTCCCCAAGCGGAATATTGTGCCACAGCTCCTTTAAATTCTTTTGCATATAGTGACATTTCTAAAAGCAAATGAATTTTTTATTTCATTTAATAGCCTGGCAAAGAAAATTGGACAAGAGAAACAATAAAAGCTGTGGATCATTCTGGGTTTACAGTGGGTTCACTGAGAAACCAGCTGAACATCTGGCCAAAGATAATGGAATAATAACAAGATGGGAGCACTGTTAAGCATTTCAATGGAAGCAAAAATTGCTTTTGGTGGACGTGTCACTAATGGAATTTTGCCGTGGAGGCTGACAAAAGTAGTGCCCAGACAGCTAAATCTACCATGCACGGCCTGAAACAAAGTCAATTTACCCCTAAACATTTTGTGGAGGAATACCTCCACAACACCTCAGATTGGTCATAGGTACTTATGAATTAATGTAATATACTCAAAATACCCATTATTACCCCCATAGAGAAATAGGCTAATGAGTAAATATTATGTTGAACTCTATGGACCTCCCCATTTACTTGCATGGAAAGCTGATTTGTTCTGGTCTGCATGAACCCCCACCCCCCCACCCCCCCACACGCCCACCCTTCCAAAAATCAAATGGTGCAGGTATTTCACCCTCTCTATTAAATTCAATTTTCTCTGATTTGGCCCCAGTAATGCTACCCCATCTGTATAGTTATTTTTGTGTTGTCACTGTGTCCAGACCAGCCTCAAGGATTATTCAGCTCAGCTGTAGCTATGCATCTTGGGAAATATCCAGGTTCTGTAAGTGATATCAATGGAGCTTTACGCTATCTTATTGCATTAGCTATATGGACCCAAGGGGGGAAGACAACCATGAGATATAATTTGCTTCAGCCCGCTCTGCCCTGGCTGTCATGTTTTTAACATTTCCTCCCACCTTGGTCAACCAAGATTCAGTTTCAATCCAGTTCAAGTAATGGAATTCTATTACCGAGGTCAGATCATCACCCATTACTGAGGAGGCTGGTTCTCATCTCATCTTATAGCCTGCAGTTTTCCACTGGTAGGTGTTGCCTATGGGACCCGAGGTCTTAATCTGCCAAAGCTCTTATAGTGTTAGGCTAGTTATTCAGCCCAGGGCACAGGGTATCACTTTAAAACCCATCTTGTTCCATGTTTGTAGCTAGTGCTGTGTAGGAGGAGAATGTGGACCTAGAGAGTATAATTACAGACAGACATTTGTCTTTTGTACACTACATTCACACACAACATATGTGCCCTGGAAGCTGACCTGCAGTTTTCAACGTGAAACAAATAAGACATCCCAATGCCACCTACAGTGTGCTATGGGCGATTCTACAGTAAGTGAAGTCTTAGAAACATGTAGATGCTTGGTGTTTTGGTGGGAATAACATGAAATACAATTTACTTTGGTTTGGCGATTTGAAGTTAGCGAAGGAATGAGATTGGTTCCATAATCAACGGGACAAAATTCATCACATCCATTTGCTGTGGCACCTCACAGCTAATCACCTCCTTTAAAGTCTCAGACCGGATAACAGATCCCATTGTACAAGAGTGTACTAATGTTTGAGAAATGCCAACTCCGACACAAAGAAAACGCTAAACAATAAAGTTAGAGGCAAAATTGGACCGCATACGTATAGCTGTGTGGTGGAAAAGCAGGACGTGGTCTCTCCAGGAAGAATTTGTCTGCTAAACCTGCATGGATATACATACCTCATCTCACAAACATCACAGATGCAGGATAATGAGAGAGTACAGCAGGGCAGAAATAGCACAATCCACTAATGGTGGTCGAACCCAGGTTGACTTCTAATCAGTGTGTAATGATGAGCTAGCTAGACGTATACACAGCTGGGGCCAGCTGAGGTAGGAACAGCCAATCTGTGCTGTTGCCAAAAAAACGGATTCCTTCTGTTCTGATCAGTGTGTAAAACATTGAGTTAGGAGTACTCTTGCTTACATGCATGCGTACAAAAGTGGCCTTGTAACCATGAGCCAATTGGACCAAACCTTCAACTGCTTCGTAAAATGAAGACACATTTATATGTGTTCATATACTGTACACATATAAAAGCTATTTAGGATAGCACAATATGTCTTAAGGTGAGATAATATAGGTTGCAAACTGCTTGTGTAGATTCAATAATATAGATTTTGGATTATTAAGTATTTCAATGGCTCCAATTTTGGGTTGGTATTTTACTGTGTGGCTATATACAGCATATATATATATATATATATATATATACAGCATATATATATATATATATATATACGCAAATGTGCCCTAGACCTGTGAGAGCAGTTCAAGGTGCTATAGTTTTAGGCATCTTCTGCACCCAAACTGGAAGGAATACAGACTACAGACAGAGTTAGTTAGAGTTACAGTACAGTACAGAGTTACAGTAAGCTACATTAGCTTACTGTACTTTATTAGGAAGTATTACCAACTAGTTTAAACTAGGGGGAATACTCAGAAAAACAGAAGGTGGTCTCATCCGTACAGATATCGTTCTTCTCATGCATTGCCACAGCACTGCAATATGTGGTGCATGCGAACACAATAGCCAAGCTATTCCCTATTAGCCATTTTGTTACCACTACACACCTTGGAACGTTTGCTACTGTACACTGTCCGCTAGCACAATGGACAGCCCATGTTATGTGTAGATCATATACTAGTAGTATTTATGTAACATTAAGCAGTAGCTATCTATGCTAATGTACATGCTACACAGTACTGTATGCTTATGTATGTTCATCATCACAACTCCTCACATGGCTGATTTGTTCTTGTCTGTGTTGTGAGAGTCTGCTGGTGAAAGTCTAGGGGACATCCTGCAGAGTTCATACTATTTTAGACTATTTTACAAGGGTGTGCTGGCCACAACAGTCTTTGTAGTTTGTATACCAAATGCTCAGTGGAGAGGCATCCCTTTTGGGCCTGTGGTTTCCTGGAACAAGCCATCTGCAACTGCTCGATTCACAACAGGGCCCGAGGACAAGAGAGGGGCCAAAATAAAGTGATTCATACACTGTACGGTACATTCCCCTACAAAGAATTCATTCATTTAGTCATGCTGATCTGCAGAGGATTACAAAAACTCAAAATATGTTCATGGTTTTAATCAATTATTTCCATTTCAATCAATGTAGTGTTACTTATTGATTGTTAAAAAACAAGTCTGTTTTCCATGGAATTTCAGGTCTATACCTGTTTTTGAGGGTACTGAAGCAGAAGAACATCAGACATAACCACTTTAATCACCCACCAGCAATTGGCAGTTTTGTTCTTCTTCCCTCTTCATTAAACCTAATGATCCAGCTGCAGTATCTAGATGCAGTGGGAACTGATTGCAAAGGATTTGGGTAGGGGGAGGTTTGGTCAGCCAACTGGGATGATGCAACAAAAGCTCCAGCAGCAGCTGGTAAACTAGCATATAGAAGAAAAATCCTGCTACTGTAATCATTCTTAGTAATATTCCTTGTCAATACTGTAGGGAGACTTCAGGAACGTACTATAAAAAATAACAGTGGGACCAAGAGAAATGGTCCCGGCAGGTCTTTGGGAATAGCCGGATACCAAAGGACACAAGTACACGTTTGTTGTAGCTTAACTTCATACAAACCCAATCTCGGCATTGAAAAATACAAGTACAAGACAAGACAAGACAAAACACATGGGCAGGATGGTCCTCAAGGACTGAAACACATTCTAGCTAATGCTACACCCTGACCCTATCATCCCAGTTCCCTAATGCTAGCATAACTCCATTCCCGATGAAGACAAACTCACAGTAATGAATAAAGAATGCAAAAGACAGCGCATCAATTGCTGTTAAGTAAATCTAGTTAATCAATTATTAAAATGGCATGCCCAGTCGGGTATCTCAATTTGAATATTGACATTTAGATTTTCATCCAGCTGTGCTATGCTGATGCAGGTGTCAAATGTAATAGATCGTTTACCAACGAGAACCAACAAATTGTCTTAAATCTGGAATTCAACACCAGTTACATTGGATTTGTTACCCTAACCTTGGATAAGAAACCCTCCCCTATGATACAGTTTGGAAGCCATCCTATAAAGTAAAAGAGAAAATCATCTCTTATTTATTACCAATTAATTGTGAGCTCTCCAATGTAGTGCTGAAGTGATTTGGCATGTTTACAGTCTTTTTTTAACAGAATCCAACTCTGCTTCCAATAGAAACACTATGGAAACTGAGCTATAAGCTCATTATAATTTATAACCACGGTCTGCCCAGAGAGGTGCCTAGGCTACCTTTCACTTTCAATTAGGCCTGCTTTGTTAACCTTGGCAGAAGATTCACAAAGATAATAATCCAAGTAAACTGGGTTTTTCCACCATGGGATTTTTGGATAAAATGTAAACCATTCCATATAACTGTCACAAATCACCCCTCACTTAGCACAACTAATATGGGTTTCAGGTTCACTAAACATAATATATAAATATCAACATCCTAATAGAAGATGTGTTTAAAACAAAGTCGAGTAATAAGGGGTTCTGGAGACTGTTACAACATTACATAGCCTATAATTGTGTTTTTCTAAGAGGTAAAATTAAGAATGATTTAAAACCACATGAAAACTATTCATCCTAACAACCAATGTAAAAATTCTAAATGTATTTAAATGCTACCAAAATGTCAGCGTTGAGTCAAGAGAGGATATAATTAGAAGAAATGGTACAGCCACATGTCATCTTCCTACAGCTGGTCAAAGACAAGTCATATTTTTGTTTTGTCTGGGACTTGTACTGTTTTAAGAGACACAGGGATTTGTGGACTCTAGTTGTGGACTCTTTCTTTTCACGTGGCATAAAATAATGAAAATTCATATCCCAGTACAGCTGATTCAGTTTGTAATACAGCTGCAAAATGAGACAATCACGTAGGAACACTCCTCTTGCTCATGTCCAAATGCTTCAAACTAAACAGCAAAAGCCTGAAAGTCGCATACTATTGGATGTTGAGACCTGCATTGAAAATTGACAACAGATGAATATAATTACATAATTTCCATTTAATTAACTTAGTTTAGCATTTAAACTGACAATTTCTTTCTTATCTGATTAGTCATCCAGTGCCCTGGCTGGGGGGTGGGTGTGGTTTGTAGCAGGCTAACTGCATGTGCTTGGTTAAATATTCTGCTGTGGGAAGCATTTCCATTGGCCAACAGTGCTATAGCTATTGTATATTGTATTTAGTAATAGCATTTATCATTTTCTGTCATATTCTGTGTTAGATTATGTATATTTATTTTGTTTCCAATTGCATATTCACAGGCTAGGTTGTCTCCTAGTTATTTCAAACTGTCTTAATGAGTTTGGTGAGAGAGAAAACAAGGCAGCTGTGTGTCATGAGACAAGTGTTAAAGCCACAGATAATGGTATAATTGCTTGTTTTATTTAAAGGCAAGGTTAGTCATTCTCGAGAACGCTTGATAATTTAGTACTCAAATTGAAACAAACTACTTCAGAAGCTTTGCCATACACAATGAAACACATTGCGAAGCCAAGCGACATTGTTGTGAGTGGTGCTCGCCACTTTGTTTATGTTCCTATTTGTAGAAATACCAGACAGAGAACGGTAAACTAGCAAAATGCGCGGAGATTTTTGGTGAATTTGATTAAAAAATGCTTACAATTAGCTTTCAATATCTGATGAGCGCTTTACCAACCTCTTCGTCCCTAGCTCCCTGGATACGTTTTTTTTTTCTCATAAAAGCATGCTCATACATTAATTGGTGTCAAATTAAGTATGTAAGTGTCACATATGTCATTTTGGTATGAAACTGTAGGAAACACTTGTGAGATTTAAATTCAGGTTAAATATCCAATGTGGATGACACTGATGTGTCATCCTGACACTGTGGTTGATGACTGAAGCTCATAATCAGCATAAATATATATTTTTTTCATTTTCACCTGACATAATGTTATATAGATAATTTAATATTTTATTGGAATTATGCATCTAAACCCCTTTTACACTATAAGACTAAAATATATCATCTGGTGAATATATTTGTCAAGGAATAAGCCATTGTGAGTAAACATATCAAAATATATATTTCTTAATGAATATCCGACATTTTGAAATCTGTGTGCCAGTTATAAAAGCATATTTAACTGCAGAAATACATATATGTGCATATATAATATTATTTTATTAATAATTGTACTAATCTACATTTTGAGTATAATGCCGATTGCCCACCAAATGCATCAGATATTTAATTTAGATTTTATATTCCTTTAACATTAAGACTACAACCACACTCACCATGAACTACTAAACTAGTAAATATATACGGTTTTTAGATGGCGAAAATATCTATCTTTACATCTATATTTACATTACATTTATATCTATACTTTTTCTATGAATAGACTGTTCCCCACGAACAATATGTGTAATACTAAGAGATTCGCCAAAATAAATACATTTTTTTTATGCTTTTAACACTAGAAAACGATATTAGCAGGGCTAACAGCTAGATAGCTGGCTTGGCATTTCAAAACTTTCAAACTTCCGGTTGAATCTTGTATGTTGCCGTACGGTAGTTGGAGTTGAAAATATTAAACGCATGCGACATTCGAAACGAAACGCAGACCAGTGCGACATTCCTAACGTATAGATTCGGACTGCCCCATTGACAATGAATGACTTCCGGTGCAACACAACACATTGGGCGCATTTGGTGGGCACCGGGCATAAGGGTTTTATTCTCTCATTGCTGGAAATCTCGAGCTGTGATTGGACAAATTTCACATGTGACCCCTTAAAATTTTCCTTTGGATCCGGGGAAGAAGGGGAGTGTAGTTTTAGGTTCAGTGTAGTCTTTCGCAGACTGTATGTATGCCTGTAAGATGCCAATTACCTCTAATAGAACTACAGCCGCTAAAGTATCGCTGTCCCAAATCGAGGGGACTTATTCAAAATGGACGATCAGTATGACATTTTTGGAAATGGAATTTCGTTTTTAAGAGATTTTGGGTCGATCAAGGGCAAACTAACTCATCACAGGTAAGGCGAAGTGTGTTGTATCTAATTCGATAAACGTAATTTGTGTCGCAATCTTTTAAAGATGTTTTCGTCGTGTTGCTATTTGAAAGCAGAGACCATGGCTAGACCAACGCGTGCGCTTTATCCAATAGTCTATGATATGTTCTATTGCCTGACATGAAAAAAGATAGCTATTTACGTGCGTGTCAACATGCACGGCAATATTTGCACACGCAAATATCCGATATGGGTTTTAATCGGTTTGACTTTGGAAAATAGTTTAATTTGGGCACTACTTGTCAGATCATATTGAAGCAGAGAGTTTTGGCGATCCAGAAGTGTATAATAATAGCAACCACACATGCATTTTAACAAATAAGCTTCACTCGAAGTGTTGGGGAGAGTGGGAGGGTGGGGGGTGTGGGGGGGGGGGTAAGGATGTCTTCCTGCCTGCTGTGGGGGGAGGGTGCGTCACTGCCTGCTGTGAAGCTCGGGATGTGCATCCCTGCCTGCTGTGAAGCTCGGGATAAAGAGGTTGGTTACTCCATATAGCCCACCCTTCCCCATTTTAACACACACACACACACACGCACACACACAACTGGTAGAGTCACTCTAGGAAAAATTCCCCATATGCTCCAAATAAATGTGTGACAGAACCACCATATGTTTAATATGTTTTCATTCTGTGACTGCTGAAACCCTTTCAATGTGGTGATACACAGGACACCAGAACACATGACCATATAACCCACATTTTATTCTGATGCCCTTAAAAAAATGTTTTTGTCTGTGGTCATTTCATTGTCAAAACCCCTCTTTGCAAATAAAAGAGAGCATTATTGCCCTACTTTAATTTGTCATATCCATGTACTCCTTTTCACTAGTTTGAATCTGTAAAACCACATTGCAGTATTTATGTTTACATTTGAGAAGAAAAAAATTTGAATGACATTGTTGAGTCCTGTAATGTAATCATTATGCTTCATGAAGTCAAGCTTCATGAAGTACCAATGGCCTCAAACTCCTGGACTTTCCCTGTGTTAGACAATGGTTCACTCTTAACCTGCAAAATCGGTTTCAACAACATTATTCAGGTGCAATTTGTGGCTGGTGGTGAAACATAGGTTTAGATGTTGTGCACATTTTTCTTATTAATGTTTTAACACATTAATTATACAAACATGAAGGACACCAAAGTGGTGAAACCAAATCCGGATATACTGTAGCTGCAAGATGCAATTCTGTTCTGACCACCAGGGGCTTGAATTCAACTGTCAAGAGCTTTAAGACTTTTAAGAGCTTTAAAACGTCCCCAAACTGGTGCCATTACACACCAGATTGGGGTTCATAATGTATATGTCCACAATCTGATGATCTTATGATGAATATAAGGGAAAGTCAAAAAATATAAATAAATACAATTAAACAATATATAAAATGTTGCAGCTGAGACATGTTTGTTTATGCAAATGAACAGCAAACTAAACCAAGGAGAGCTAAGATGAAGTAGTTGATTAGGGAAATAACAGTAATTTCAGACCAAACACAGCTGCATCATGATAGAATATAGGATGCCTGAGTCAGGTCACAATTATAAATTGAACTCAATACAAATGAAAAAAAATTGCAATTATTTTTAATTGTGCTAATTTTCTTTCTTTCTTTCTTTCTTTCTTTCTTTCTTTCTTTCTTTCTTTCTTTCTTTCTCAGCTTCATCCCCTTGCTATAGCGACAGAGCCATATCCAGGGCATTTAATCAGTGTTTATAGGAGAGCCCACATGACCCTGATATGGATGGGATGTAGTGTCTCAGAGGAGCGGAAGACTGGCACCCTCCCATCCTGCCCACTGAATGGAAATGAAATGGGAGATGGCATCTTCAAACACGGCCAAGTATCATACTACTATGCATCCATCCAGGACTGAGAGCCAAATGAATCCAGTATCCCCCCACACAACCCAGCCATTCCTTCCTTGGCGGGATCGTCAGCACTGCCGATGAACGAATGGTTTCCAGGTCATGTCACATGCCGGCTGTTAAATCCGAGAGAAGGCCAGATGTGCGCCTCAATATTATCGACTAGGAATCGGTGCCTCCTTTGTTTACGAGGAGGATGATTATCATTATCATGACTTTGGTTTTCTCGGGAGGATATCGGAGATGCCGGTTCATTTTTACTCGTTGATCAGTACGATTACAGTGAAGTGCTGTAATGCATTGACTGTAATGGAAAACAAATCTGATATTTTTCGGTTCGTAATCAATTATCCCAGCAATCTGTGCGGACACTAACATGAGGAAAACTGAGCAAATCATAGTGACACACTTTGTCACTGAGCTTTGCGTTAACTGACTAAGCAGACTATTGTCTGCTTAATCGTTTTGTCTGGATGAACATCCTTTCATAAAAAAAGAGTGTGGTCTTACACAATAGAATTGTGTAATTGAATTGTGTAATTGTGTTAGAATTACAAGAATTATTATTATATGTGGGCCAAATATATAAATAACCCTTTCTCCTATCTGGCCTGTTAAACATAGGCCTGGTTCATTTGTGTTACAATAGGGCCAATGCAATAAATATGTATACTTTAGACACACGGACTGTGGGAGTGGTAGAACATGCTGACACCATAGTTAATGTTCCAGCGTTATAGAGAGCTTTAAATATGCCTCAGATGAAGTCATCAGACTTGCAGCAAGGTTAAGCCATATGTCATAGCAGTGTTATTATAACACAGCACAGAGAGCGCATGCTAAGCATCCATTTATTTACTTAAACATGCACACCTACACATATCACAGGTATGGCATACATGTAATCAAGGGATGTCAAGTATTAAAGCTGAATCTTTTGGCACAAGATAATATAACGTTCAATTGAAATGACACCGACAGAGATGGATGTCCTGTATTATCCTGTTATGGACTAACTGTCACAAGCACACCTCCATTAGTTGATCTTTGTTGCATTTATATTTGTCTTTGTCCTAAGGTATAACTCCTGTCTCTGTCCGTGATGTCATTGTTCCCACACCTTGTTCTACTTCCTGGTGTCTTAGTTCAGGGGTTCCCAAACCTTTCAGCCTGCGACCCCCACTCTTCCCAGAGGGGACAATTTCATCCGAAGTGACACCCATAATATTTGTTATAGTAATTTTAGGCAGAATACAAAGTAATGAATTGCAGTAACAATTATTGCTAAAACGTTCTATTTCTAATTGCTTTTACATTTTTTTTCATTTATGTAAATAATGCCACTCTGTGTTTTGCGACCCCCCACTTGGGAACCACTGTGTCAGTTAATTATTTAATTGGTTCCACCTGCTTCTGTGCATTCCTGTCCCAACCCTGACATTTGTCAAATTTCTCCCAGGTGTTTGCCTTCCTAATCAGCCCTTGTGTTGTATTGTATGTGTTTTGTTTCCTGTTATGTTTTGAACCTCCTTGCCTGTTTATCCTGGATTAAAGTTTTCTTTGCATCTTGCCTGACCAATGCCTGTCCCTGTTACGATTATGCCTGCCCATAGACTTATTATTATATAGACACAGTGAAGAAAATGGCGGCTCGATCTTAGCAAGTAATTGCTCATTGTCGCAGTGAAATGCGATATTCTAATTAAAGGTGTCGCCATATTGCAGGGCTATTCAACTCCGGTCCTGGAGGGCCGCACTCTGCATGTTTTAAATCTCTCTCTGCTCTAACACGCCATATATATATATATATATATATATACACATACACATACATTTCCTTTCCGAGTTAACAGTTTTCATTTTGGGTTGGGCTTTTAACCTGATTCCAATTGGAATAATGGAGTCCATGTAAATGCCCTGTCAGAAGATACAGTAATGTAATACATGTAAAATATCCCCAAGGGGATCAACAGGACAACCTTCTGTGTTGTTTGTGTTTATTTTTATGCTGTAAACAAAAACAAAAATGTTGTCCATGAAGGTTCAATATTAATAGATATCTAAAGGTATAATCAATGTACTTGTCATACATTAGCTATGCCGTATTGGCAGATCCCATTCTATAGGCTTGTAAAAAGAAGTTGTATATTTAAATTAGTTTGTTGCAAATTATTTCATTCTTCTGTGCTTTTTGCAGCAGGCTCTTTCCCTTAGTGTCCATATGTGTCCTTGGAAAGTTATGGCGCAGACTAAATAGTCCAATCCTGTTTGATATACAGAGGTTCTCCTATTTCCAATGATATGTCTCCACCACTCCAGATCAACGTGCTCACAATAAGGTGGATAGTCAGCCTTAGGCCTTTCTTGGACCCCGTCTGTTACCCATCTGCTGGTATCTTCCCCTTATCCCGTCTGTCACATAAAAAACAGCAGCAGCAAATGAATTATGCCACTTTATGATACTGCCGATTGATTACATGCTGATCTACAGTCATTTGGCTCGGTAAGAATTGAAACCACGCTAATTTCAGTAACATAAGTAGATAAGTAGTTTGTGTAGTACTGATGAAGTACCATTCTCTCTCTACTGTGTATCCAATGCGTTTATTGTATGTTGGTTAACGCCAGGACATTCCATAGTATTTTGTATGTGTGTGTGTGTGTGTGCGTGTGCGTGCGTGCGTGTGTGCGGCCATTGAACGAGCATGAGGATGGTATTCAACCACTATAAATGCTGCCACCACCCATCAACATCCAGATTTCTGCACAACAAGTCATCCCACCGAGCCAATATATCAATCTAATCTGATGCACAGGCTAATCACTCGGCGACGAATTTAGAAACGATATGGGTTCAAAACCTAATGCTCAACATTTTTTGAGATGGTATCCCATTAATTATGGAGTTCAATGCATCTTTTGAAGGCATGAGAGTCTGCAAATCTTCACAACATTGGCATCCACTGTTTATATTTCTGAGGATACTTGTGGGTGCCAATAACTGTCCGTATTGGTTAGAACTCTCGGGGGCAAAACAACAGCATGTCCCCGACATTTTGGTTTGGCTTCATCTGGTTTTGTAACTGAGAGTTTTTAATTGGGCTCAGTCTTTCATGTTGAGGATGCATGCACATTTGTCCCTCTCTCTTTCTCTCTGTGTGTGAGTGGCAAGGATGGGAGGGCTTTATGGCTTGCAAGAAGAGTTGTGGCATGCCGGCCGCAAAGGCACCAAGATTTTTGTCTGTGCACCGCGCTCAACAAGAACATT
Organism: Typhlichthys subterraneus; assembly: GCA_027564835.1. Taxonomy (NCBI): domain Eukaryota; kingdom Metazoa; phylum Chordata; class Actinopteri; order Percopsiformes; family Amblyopsidae; genus Typhlichthys; species Typhlichthys subterraneus. The sequence continues at coordinate 22,674 of JAODUH010024999.1, forward strand.
CTCCACAGGGTCAAAGGACCGTGCTTGACAACACAAATATTATACACATGTCGAACTTGTCCTCTTGCATGACTACAAAATAGCATCGTCAATTGTTGTTTTCAAATATTTATGAAACGAGGCAGAGTTATCCGACGTGGTTGGTGGGCCATGTGAACAAACATGCCTGATCGTTGCCGAAGCAGAGAGTAAAAAAGTCCAGTGACAGGTTATGATTAATTGGCAGGTTAAATTGAATAAACGGATGTGTTATGAGTTGCGATATGACGGCTCAGGCTGGAACTTTGTGTGGAGGATGTGTTTCTACTTTGTCCTTCCTAGACCTGCACTGAGTCATTGCATTGTGTTGGAACATATTTTGATCAGCACAATGTAGCTTTCACTATGCTAGGTGGTCTGAATGGTACAGTAGGGTAAGGATCAACTGCACAGATATTCTGAGGCCAGCACATTCACTCAGAATAGAATAGACCAATCATTGTTGTTGCTGAGGGCTGTACCTGGTTGCAAAGCACATACTGTACAGTAGGCCAGCACAGGGTTTTGCTTTTAGACTGGCAGAGCTTATAGCAGAGATATTCCAAGTTATATTATTTGCACCATGCACACTACGAATAGCGTGTCTCTCCCCCTCAATCACTTTATGTCTTCCTCTTTTATTTAAAGCTATAGTCAGCTATTGTAAGCTCATTTTAAGATAATACACTTTTTGTCAAATTCAACAAATATCTCCTCGCATTTAGCTAATTTACCATTCACTGTGCATCTTGAAAACAGAATCTTGTACTTCTACACAGCCCTGACTGTAAATATGTACATAAACCGCTCACAACAACAATGAATTTGGCTTTGCAATGCATTTCAATATGTGGGATGGAGCTTCTGAGGGCGTTTGTTTTGATATGAAGTTAGCAAGCGTTCTCGACAATGACTAACCCTGCCTATACTTTTCATCCACAAAGGCAGGAATACTGTACATGTAGTGTCATCCAAAAAATTAGGTATGCCTTGCAAGCCGTCTTCTCAGACAACATCGTCTTGCTTTTAGACCATATGCCAAAGTTAGCTGTTTTTTTCCAGCAAGCCGTGGTGATTACAGCCTCTGTAGCACAACACCAGGTTCATACGTATATACTGTACTCATCCATCTCTGTAGCCTACGGTTACAAATTTAAAAAAGACTTAAATATTACACAGCTTTGAAGCACTAGATTATTTCAACTGTATGGCGCTTGAAATTACAGGGATTTCTTGGAATTCTACATCTTTCCCACTAAACAATTTTCGTCCATCACAAACCGTGTGCTATTTGCAATGTGTCAGTCTCTACAGCTGCGTCTACCTGGTGTTATCTGTAGTCCCACCAAACATGTAGCACACTTCATCTTATTTTTACCATATACATAAACCTCTATATCTGAACTCGTTGACAGCTTGTCAAAGAGGGAGAGAAATACACGTTCCTTGAGGAGGAGTCAGACTGATAGGAACCGGCCAGAGAGATACTGTAGATATATATATATATATATA